>CP139507.1:113161068-113341799 GCA_021014915.2 Artemisia tridentata subsp. tridentata
AGTGTCAGACCAACCACTTCTAAAGACTTAATAAGCCATTTCTATTGGTTCTTGGAAATGACAATTACTGTTGTAATTGTCAGACACGCTTGCTCAACAACTTGCTCAAACAACTTGTAATTTTTTAATTACTTTTACTCAGATTACTTGTGTATAAATAGATTAAGAAGGAGAGAAGTTGTGTGTGTGTTTTGTACAATTAAAGCTTAGACTTTTGCAAAACAACTTCTCTCCTACAAAGAGTAACGTATCCCTGAGATTGCTCAGTGAGGTCGCATTGTTACCACTCAAGCAAAACTTGAGTTTAGATAGGAGACACCACCATACCTTGTCTATTCAATCCTAAGTGTTTGTTCCGCAAAACACTTGGGTATAGATTCTTTGATTCATTTCTAATAAGAATTTAAACGTTGAAAATTATATTGAGTTTTCTATATTCACGTTTTATAACTGTTAGAATTAATCATAAACATTGTATTAGTCATTAACACAAATAGATTAACTTTCTAGTTAACTCTTAACGTGTAAAGGGACCAACAAGTGGTATCAGAGCCTCTGGTTTATAAAATCTTTTAAACTAACCAAGAGTGCTCTAGGTTTTTAAAACCAAGATGCTACTATGACTGATATCAATGTACCCCAGCTGGTCGACAAAAAGGGTGGCAGCTACTCCGCTGTTGCACCCAGACTTGAAGCTGTGAAATTTAGCAAATGAAAGAAGCGTATGATTTGCTATCTTACTGGTATGGAACCCTACTACATCACCTGTATCAGGGATGGCCCATTTGTCCCTAAGACAGCCGCAGGGCTAAATAAGCCTGAGGCCCAATGGACCATTGATGAGAGGAGGGTGGTCAATCAAGACCAACGCCTGAAAAGCATCCTTATATCATGTCTTCCTGACGATATAATGGAATCAGTCATCAACTGTCTAACAGCCAAGCAAACTTGGGATGACTTGGTAAACATCTTTGAGGGTTCCTCAGATACCAAGGAAAATAGGGTCATGGACCTTAAACTTGAGTATAATACTTTCAGGGCAAAAGACTCTGAAAGTCTCTCACAGACCTAGACCAGATACAAGACTTTGATAAATGAATTATCAAATGATGGTGTTGTATTGTCTAAGCATGAGACAAATGTTGGCTTTGTCAACAGTCTCCCTGAGAAGTGGCTCAACTTCTCACAAGGCCTGAGGAATGCTAACCACATTCAGAACCTTGAGCTCCCTAAAATTTATGGGAAGTTTGTCTATGAGGACAACTTGATCTCAAGGAGATACCCTGACTCAAAAGCTCTTGAGTCCAAAAAGGCCTTAACCTCCCACCTATATCAACTGCTTTCTATTCTAATGGTGTTGTGCAGGATATTCAAGAGGATTCTGAAGATGAAATTGATGAAAGGACTGGTGAAGAGTACCTGAACGACCTGAACTTGGAATTCCAAGAAAGGGCACTCCTTACTAGTTCAAGACGTTTCATCAAATGAAATCAGTCCAACTTTACAAAACCAAAAGCAAATGAGACCACTGAATGCTTTAAATGTGGTAAAAAGGGTCATTTTGCTAGGGACTGTTATTCTAAAACTATCTCAGAACCCTCTTACAAATTCTCAGGAACTAGCAAGTTTCAACCTAAAATGTTTCATTCCACCCAACAATTTCAAAACAAGGGTCAAAAGGATTTTGAAACAAAATATAGGAATATCAAAGCTAAACTTGCACTTCTTGAAACTAACCCCATATTGCCTCAGGCTGCTCAAACATCTAAACCTATTCAGACAAAGAACAAGGTATTAGTAGCTGAAGCATATGATTGGGATGATGAAGAGGTTTCCTCAGATGAGGAAATAAGAGTTAGTGCACTGATGGCACTTTCTGAAGAGGATCAGGTGGCTGTGGGAAAAAGCCATGCTAGGAATGGAGAGTGGGTCAACATCACCATGAAGAAGGTAAATACTTTACTTTCTATGGATGATGATTCTGATTGGCAGTCTTACATGAATTATATTTGTGTTGATTTAAAGTTTGTTGAGGAACAAAGGCTTAACCTGTTTTCAAAATATATCAATATTGTGTCAGAATTGAACAAATGTAGAGATGAACTGCTTGTACTTAAGCAAGCCAAACTAGAAACAATAACTCTACAAATTCAGAACACTGAGATTTTGAAACAAAACCAAGCCCTTCAAACTGAACTTAACAAAGAAAAGGCTGTCATCCAAAGCTGGACCAAGAAAAACCCCAAGGTTTTTGACACTGTGGGATTAATCTCTCAGAAAACCATTGGAATTGACCCTCTTATGGTTGATCCAAATGTGTGTCATAATGAAATAAACTTTGTTCCAGCTGGCATATCTTTTGAGCAAGAATTGCTTCCCAAGTCAAATGACTGGATTGTCAGGGACAACCCAGTCAGTAAGTTACCAAACTTTGAGACTGGAAAGATCTTACTTCCTGAAAGTCAGGCTTTGAAAAATATGCTTGGACTTACTGAACAACTCAGTAAGCTTGAACTCACTGAACAACTCAGTATCACTGAGTCTGTGAATGAGTCTGAATCAAAATCATACCCTCCACTTCCTCCACTAAATACCCATCAGGGTGCTGCACCTAACTTAGGCCTCCCACCAATGGTCTTATCACCACACTCTCCTAAAGAGAGATCAGGAAGGGGAACAACCATCTTGAAGAGAGCAAACCTTGATGTCACAGTAAATACTGATGACTCATCAACTTCAGTCCCTTCTGAAGTAACAACCTAAAGCCCTGACTCAAAATTTGATCAGTTGGCTGAAATGGTCAGGAAGCTAGGAGAGAAGATTGCATCCTCTGAGAAATCTTCTCAATCCAAGATGGAACAAAAACCAGCTTCCTCAAAGACCAAACCCAAACCCACAAAACCCTTGAAAAGATGTGACCTGTGCAACTATACAAATCATCTCACTGATGATTGCTATAGAGTCCTTTATTGCATGATTTGCAAAAAGGAAGATCACAGGACCTCTGATCATAAAAAATGCTCAGTCATGTCAAACTTTTCAGGACTTAAGGCTCAGTGCCTGAACTACCCTTCTGATTCTAAGCAGAAACAGAAGCAAAAATCCAAGCCTTTTCCACCTTGCCCATTATGTGGATTCAATGACCATCATCCTGAGGATTGTCAAATTGATAAACACTGTGAATCTAGTGGAAGTTCCACTCGAAAATCCTCAGGAAAAGAGAAGTCATTCAGTCAAGAAGAGGAATGAAACAATCCTCTCAGACTACTGAGGCTACCCCTGCAACTAAATGCAAAACATGTGGTAGCTCAGTCCACTCAACCTCTGACCATGAATCAATTAATACTTTCATAAAGACCTACAATACCAAACCCTCCATGAAATGGAGTCCTAGAAAGAACTGACCCAGTTTACTATTTGTGCAGAGGCATGCCAGGGATCCTGTTTGGCATCTAGATAGTGGATGTTCAAGGAGCATGACTGGTGTTAAGGAGTGCCTGCACAAATATGTGGAAGAACCAGGACCCAAAGTGATATTTGCTGATAACTCATCATGTCTCACTGAAGGCTATGGTTCAGTAAACTGCAATGGTATTGTCTTTACTAGGATAGCATATGTAAATGGTCTTAAGTATAATCTGATCAGTGTCAGTCAACTATGTGATGCAAAATACATAGTTCAGTTTGATGATAAGCAAGGAACCATCTTCAATGCAAATAAGGAAATTGTCCTCATTGCACCAAGAAGACAAGATGTTTATGTATTAGACATGTCCAGTCTAACTCAGGATGGAACTTGTCTCTTTGCTAAGGACACTGATACACTCAACTGGCTTTGGCATAAGAGACTCACCCACCTGAACTTTAAAAACATAAACAATCTTGTAAAACAAAACAAGGTCCTTGGCTTACCATCACTTGTGTTTTCAAAGGATAAACCATGCTCAGCTTGTGAAAAAGGTAAACATCACAGAGCATCCTTTAAAACCAAAACCAACTTTTCCATCAGGAACTGCCTACAACTTCTCCATATGGATCTATTTGGACCTATCAGTCCAAGGTCTACTAACCATGAGAAGTATACTCTGGTCATAGTGGATGAATACTCTAGATACACCTGGGTATTCTTCCTGATCAAAAAGATTCAGGCAGCTGAAACAATCATGTCCTTTGTCAGGAACATTGAAAATTAAAATGACATTAAGGTCAAACAGATTAGAACTGACAATGGGACTGAGTTCAAAAATTATGAACTTGAATGTTTCTGTGATGAGAAAGGTATTTCCCAAAACTTTTCCTCTCCATACACACCTGAACAAAATGGTGTTGCTGAAAGGAAAAATAGAACACTCATTGAAGCTGCTAGGACAATGCTATGTGGATAAGTCCTTTCCAACCATTTTTGGACTGATGCAGTCAAAACTGCCTGTTATACACAAAACAGATCCATCATTGTCAAGAGACATGGGAAAACCTCATATGAGTTATTCAAAGGAAGAATCCCTGACATCAGCTACTTTCATGTCTTTGGGTGTCCTGTGTTTATTCATAATCACAAGGATCACTTAGGGAAATTTGATGCAAAAGTTGATGATGGATACTTCCTGGGATACTCACTTGTCTCAAAAGCCTTCAGAGTGTTCAACACAAGGAGACAGCAGACTGAGGAAACATTTCATGTTACCTTTGATGAGAGCACTGATGCAATCAGGTTCTCAACTGCCTCAGTAGAAGAGATAGGAATTGATAATTCTTCAAGATATCCTCCTGATGAATATCTTTCTGAAAACAATCCTTCTACTCAGTATCAAGATGATGCTAATCTCTACTATTACATAATCCCTCACAATCTACCTAACCCAACCATCACTGAGTTTGTTGAGGCACATGCACACACTGATGATATCAATCAGTCTGTTCAAAATACTCAAGAACCAAACAATCTCAGTGAGCTGGTAGACACTCAAGATCCAATCAATGATCATGTGTCTACTCCAGAACCAACCCCTCTAACCAATCAGGCCTCCACAAGTTCAAATCAGTATCCAGGACCTCAAGAAAGTTGGACTAGGTCTCAGGACATTGAACTTGTCAATATTATTGGAGAGCCTACTGAAGGCTTGCTCACCAGGAGCATGGCTGCTAGTCTAAGAGCAGCCTCATCCAATGAATGCCTATTTGTAGACTTCATTTCCACAATTGAACCCAAAAGTGTTAAAGAAGCACTTACACATCCAAGTTGGGTTCAGGCCATGCATGATGAACTGGAACAATTTGACAGAAACAAGGTAATAACCTTGGTCAAATGTCCTGAGAATGTCTCAGTCATTGGCATGAAATGGGTATTCAAAAACAAAACTGGTGAAAATGGCATAGTCATTAATAACAAAGCCAGACTTGTAGCCAAAGGCTATAATCAACAAGAAGGCATTGACTATGAGGAAACATTTGCACCAGTAGCAAGGATGGAAGCCATCAGGATCTTCCTTGCTTTTGCTACATACATGAACTTCAGAGTATACCAAATGGATGTTAAAAGTGCATTCCTAAATGGTTCACTGAAAGAAGAAGTTTATGTTCAGCAACCTCCTGGATTTGAAAGCCATGAGTCTCCTGATCATGTCTGTAAGCTTAACAAAGCCTTTTATGGACTGAAGCAAGCTCCCAGGGCATGGTATGAGACTCTCTCAGCCTTCTTAATCCAAAACAAATTTGTCAGAGGCAAGATAGACAACACATTGTTTATCTATAAGACAAATAATGATGTCATACTAGTACAAGTGTATGTTGATGACATCATCTTTGGCTCAACAAGTTTCAAACTTTGCAAACAATTTGAAAAACTAATGGCAAAGAAGTTTGAAATGAGCATGATGGGAGAACTGACATACTTCCTTGCTCTACAGATCAAGCAGACTGATAGAGGAACCACTATCAGTCAAGAGAAGTATGTAAAGAATCTACTGAAGAAGTATGATCTCAGTGACTGTGCCTCAGTCAAAACTCCCATGGTCCCCCCAAACAACCTTGGTCCTGATCTCACTGGTAAACCAGTAAATCAAACTCTCTTTAGAGGAATGATAGGATCACTGATGTATCTACTTGCATCAAGACCTGATATTCAATTCTCAGTATGTCTATGTGCCAGATATCAATCTGACCCAAGAGAATCACACATCACTGCTGTGAAAAGGATATCCAGGTACCTGAAAGGCACTCCAAACCTTGGATTATACTATCCAAAGTGCTCAGGACTTGATCTTAAAGGATACTCAGACTCTGACTATGCTGGATGCAACATGGACAGAAAAAGCACCTCAGGCTCTTGCCAAATACTTGGTGGGAAACTAGTCTGTTGGAGTGCTAAGAAGCAACAATCAGTTGCCTTGTCCTCAGCTGAGGCTGAATATGTTGCAGCAGCTAGTTGTTGTGCAAATGTACTCTGGATGAAAAGTCAACTCAGTGACTATGGAATTCAGTATAAGATGGTACCCATCTTTTGTGATAACACAAGTGCAATTCCAATCTCAAACAACCCTGTTCTTCATCAGAGAACAAAACACATTGATATCAGATATCATTTCATCAGGGATCATGTCATGAATGGTGACATTGAATTACACTTCATCCCTACTGAATATCAGTTAGCTGATATCTTCACCAAACCTTTGGATGAACCAACTTTCACAAGGCTGAAAGCTGAATTAGAAATGTTGGATATAGATAATCAGTCCACTGATTGAATCCTTCCAACTGAAGTATAATTCTTAAAACCTCAGGTCCCTGACTCAATGTGTACATCAGTGAAAACATCTCACTAAACCATCAACCTCAGGAACTAAACCCAAGTTCCTGAAATCATTAGGGTTCAGGAACTAAACCCAAGTTCCTGAATCCTTGTAGCTCAGGAATCATTCCATATTCCTGAATCATCAGTGACTAATCCCAAGTCCCTGAAAAACCATCACTGAATGAAAAGTCATTCAGGGCCCTGAAAAGAGACATTAAATACTGACTTAAATGCTCTAAGTATCTAGTTAGTAAATGCCCGAGGTTGGTAACTGAACTCATATTTAATTCAAGAATATTTGTTCTTTTTGCCTCTCTGGCTTCCACCTCTGGGCCACCACATTCCCACTTGGCATTAAATGCCTCTCCAATCACATTACAAATATGTGATGACTCATCTCTGCAAAGTGCACTTTTGCAGAACTGCTCAACTGTTCACTTCGACTGTTGCGCCAAACCAGGAAAGTGGAGTGTTGGCATTAAATGCGGATCCCAAAACATATTATTCAAAACAATTTCCAATAATTCTTTTTGAATAAATTAAGATCGCTCAAATGTCTAAAACACCCCCATCTCCACTTCCCTATAAATAACCCAACCAAAAGAAACACACACACGTTTTTATAGAACTTAAGCAAAACTCTGCCATTTTAATTCTCAAAAACAAATTGTGTGTGTATTCTTAAGCTTTAGAAACCCAGAAACCTTAGTCAAACCCAGACTTACCCACAATGGCTTCTTCTAGAGCTATAGCATACGCCCCTAATGTGGAATTCCTCACTGGGGACGTTGACCTAACAAAGAACAATGTGGTAGGAAATTTCTCTTATCCACAAAACTACCCAGCCTACAAGAACGTTATGAAATTTCTTCGTAATTATTTTCTTGCAAAGGCTTTCACCCACACCTCCTCAGTCATCTACCATGACTATTTGAGGGAATTCTGGTGCACGGCTGTGGCTACCAGCCCCAAAGACACCAAAGAGTCAATCATCACCTTTACGGTGATGAATGGGAGCAGAACCCTCTCATTTGACTACTCAACCTTCATCAAAGCCACAAGGCTTGACTTTGCTGAAGCGTTTTCACCCAACCCTACTAATCAGGACATAAAGAATGAACTGATCTTTCTAGCACCCCATGACCCCAGACGTCCTACAACGTCTGCGGGAGGCTTATTGGAGAAGGCTCCAGTAGTCAAAACATGGTTCCATCCTATTTGGAGGATACTGATGACATTTGTCATTCAGGTCCTAGGTGGAAATAAATCCTCTACGGAACAATTAAACTCATCACAACAATTGATGTTGTTCAGTCTCCTTGAGGGTACAAAAATTGACATCGGAGGAATAATCTTCCGAGACCTTGTTGCTAAGCTCTCAGGAAAATATAGGCAAAGGCATATGTCCTACCCTAGATTTGTTTCCTGTGTGCTTCAGGACCTACATGGTTCTGACTACGTGAGGCCTGATGCAAAAGGTACGAAGCCTAACGTCCTGCACAAGTCAAACTTCACTAGTAGCATCAGTGAGGTTACACATATTGCCCTGACTGAATACATGCAATCAGTCATTCAGGGTAACAACACTATCTCACCAGTTCCTTCACCGACCAAAAAGGTGAAGAAGACAAAGAAGGGTCAGTCCAGCCAGGTGGTTAGACCCAAGCCACTCGCCACTGAGACTGATCCTCAAAACCAACTAAACCTTAAAAAGAGGTTGAAAAAGGCCGAGACCTCTGAGACACCCATTTCTGAGACCATCTTGACCTCAAAACAAAGGCCAACGGAGGTCACTGAGCAATCATCCTCAGTGACCTCGGGCACACCCCTTCCACATGGTTCAACTGACATAAATAAGTCAGAGGGATCAGGAAGCATTCCCCCCTCACATCCCGATGAAGGAACTGTCAAAAAACAATCAGTTCCCAAGGGAGGAAAGGGTTCTAAATCCTCGGTAAGGCAGCACTACCTTACTGAGAAGGGGACCCACAAACATTCACATCCCGCTAACGTTCCTGAGCAATCACCCTCAGGATCGCAGGGAGAAAAGGACCCTAAATCCCCAAAAGGACAACACAATCCTGATAGGAAGGGGGTCCACCAACTTTCACAATCAGTACCTAGTGATACCACTGGAAAACACCCATCAGTGGTTGAAGGTGCTAAGGGGGACAAAGACTCAGAGGGAAAGAAACAACCCGCTGATACGGAACCCATAAACCCCTCAGGCGGTCCAATCCTCTCAGGACCTGCCCCCAAAAGCCAGGCTGGTGTTACCCCAGTTATTATGGCTAGTCAGGCTGAGCAAACCCACTCAGTTATTATGACAACGGGGTCAGGACCTGACCAAACCAAAGGCGAGTCTTTTTATAAAGAGGAGTCGGTTGAATTTTTGGGTATTGAGTCCATGGGGGACTTTCAGGCTTTTATTGAGTCTGATGAAGAGCTCAGGGAAGAGAGTGAAGATGAAAATTTTGAGGCAGGTGAGGATATGGAGACTGATGTACAACCCGAACAACCTGAACAATCTCCTCAGTCATCTCCACGCCAAAGTGAAGAGTTAGGTTCTCAATCTTTTGATTCTTCTGATACTGGGGACATCCTCAAAAAGTATGATGACTCTCTTCCCCTCACTGAAAGAAAATTGGTCAAGTTCCTTCTCAAGACCAATAGAGCTCTTTACACTGGTCTCTCTGAAGAGATGTTCGATCATCACACTGAAGCTGCTGTTCACTATGCCAACCTGAAGGCAGATGTTGAAAGTTATCATGATGATGTGAACGAAATGCATTCTGACACCAATCACTCCCTGACAGCTATTGATCTTCATCTCAGGAAGTCAAATCTTGCTCTTGAAGGCATCACCAAAAGCCTTGGAACTATTCAAACAGCTGTCAAGGATGACCCCGAACTCAACAAGAAGGTCCTTCAGGCTGCTGAGACTTATCAGAAGCACTCAGCTGAATTCAGTGATCTTCTCAGCTTACTAAAGGATTCTAATATTCAGGGTCTTAACTCTTCATTGGACTCAATCAGGACTTCCTTGGGTCTTCAGGAAAAACATCTGGGTACTTGGGCACAATCTTCAACATCCTTGACATGGTCACTTGGGTCAAGGATGTCAGGCATTGAAGCTTCTCAGGCATCTCTTGAGAATAAGATCTCAAGTCTTCAGCAAGACACCTCGGAAATCAAATCAATGATGACTGAGATCTATCAGGCTTTCAAGGGTCCTGCTGCTCCAATGACTCCAACTCTTGCTATCACAATGGCTCAAGCAACAGTTGAGGGGGAGAAAGACACTGGAGTCCCTGAAGTTTCAACAAGCCAACAACCTCCTTCTCACACTGAGGGGGAGATTCCTGAAGCTTCTACCACCCATCAAGAAAAAGGCAAAGGCATCCTCACTGATCCTGAGCCTCAACCAGCACCAATCACGGTTGCAAAGGATCCTGAATCACCAGCCAGGATCCCGTATGACATTGATGGAGTACTTCACCACTTCTCAGCTGATGAACTTAGTGCTTACCTAGAGGAAGAGGAAGCAAAGAAGAAGTTAAAGGAGGAAGAAAAGGTGAGCAAGCCTGCTATCATTAAGGTTGTTCATGAAAAGGCTGAGAAGATTGGTCTTGAAGCTAAGGATCTCTCAGGAAGAGAAGGTGGTATGACCTTTGTAAAGGCTCAGACTGAGGAGATGATCACTCTCAGGAAGAAAAGGGAGGAAAGGAATAAAAGGGCTGAAGAGATCAGGCAGAACATGATTAAGAAATATCAGTGGTATATGACTAGCAGGTTGAAGCCAGAACCAATCACTGATGTTCATATTCATCGAAACACCAATCCTGCCACTGTTACTGTCTACAGAGGTGCTGACATGAGAAACTTTGATGTTCATAAACCCTTCAGATTCGCTGACTTCGGGATCACAGAATTGGATGAGTTGGGTCCAATAATAGCAAAGAAATCAAATGTTGTGGTCCCTAATCTGCTGAAGTCCTTGAGTCTGAGGTATGAAAGATTGACAGCTGCACCTCAGGAACTTGGCACTCCATCTCTTCTTCCTGATTCAGCACAACCAACTCCCTCTCAGTCTTCTTCAAGAAAAAGAAAGAAGATTGAAGCTGAGCCTGAGATCAAGATTCCTGGTCTTGACTGCAATAGGGCTCTCCCTGAAGGTGTTCCTTTCAGGAACAATATGGTCATTGAACAACCTGAAAGAGGTTTGTTCTTCATTGATGAGTTCAGAGACAAAGCCTTCCAAAGGTGGAGTGACATCGATTTGTCAGGGATCAAAGCTATGCTTGGCTTTCTAATGATGGCCTCTCCACTCAAGAGTCCTGAAAATGTGAAGTTTTGTCATGATCTGAAAAGGAAAATCAATGAGCATCCTGACCAACAAGAGCTGCAGTCAAAGAAGCCCAAGCTTGAAGCTCTTGGAATTAAGTTGAACTGATTGATCTGCCTGAATACCCACTATCCCTTTTGTACTTAGTTTGTTAGGACTTGTAATGATATCAATAAAATGATATTTTTATTATTTCAGTGTCCTTATTTACATTCTAGTACATTCAGTATGAGTAGAAGTCATTAGCTCACTCGTAACTGATCAAAACACTTAGGAATAATTTATATCCAAATAGGGGGAGATTGTTGGGTCATGAAAAACCCAAGAATACTTAAAACATGATTTGGACACAAATTAACTAAGTGTTAACTTAAACCGAGAACAATTCAAGTCACTGAGAGAACAGCCTCTCAGTGAGTCATCTTCAGGATGCTTAAGGCGAATTCAAATAGAAGGATTCACTACGCAGTAAGGCGGGTACTCCCTGAAGTAGCACTTAAGCCAAAGAAGAAGATGATGGTTCAGTGAGTATTGGACAAGAACTTACTGAACCCCAGTCTCCTCAACAACAATGAAGTAATTATGAAAGATTACTGAGAAGCGTGTCCTGAAGAACTAAGTGCCTGAGAAGAAAGGCAGAAATATCTAGGAAGGATTTAAGATAAGATCAAATCTTATCTTGTCAGGAAGAAATCCTTCCTAAGACGGCTTAAAGTCTTGGAGTGTCAGACCAACCACTTCTAAAGACTTAATAAGCCATTTCTATTGGTTCTTGGAAATGACAATTACTGTTGTAATTGTCAGACACGCTTGCTCAACAACTTGCTCAAACAACTTGTAATTTTTTAATTACTTTTACTCAGATTACTTGTGTATAAATAGATTAAGAAGGAGAGAAGTTGTGTGTGTGTTTTGTACAATTAAAGCTTAGACTTTTGCAAAACAACTTCTCTCCTACAAAGAGTAACGTATCCCTGAGATTGCTCAGTGAGGTCGCATTGTTACCATTCAAGCAAAACTTGAGTTTAGCTAGGAGACACCACCATACAGTGTCTATTCAATCCCAAGTGTTTGTTCCGCAAAACACTTGGGTATAGATTCTTTGATTCATTTCTAATAAGAATTTAAACGTTGAAAATTATATTGAGTTTTCTATATTCACGTTTTATAACTGTTAGAATTAATCATAAACATTGTATTAGTCATTAACACAAATAGATTAACTTTCTAGTTAACTCTTAACGTGTAAAGGGACCAAAGGTGAGAGAAATGTATAGTGTAATTAATGTTCTTATTAAAACACCTCATTACTTAAAAATACAATAATTTATTCACATTGTACAACCAATTAAAATCATATCTACCAAATTAAAAACAACCAATTAAAACACCCCTTACTAAAAAGTACAATAAAATTTTCACAATTTACAATTTGAACAAGCTACAACATAATCCAAAATATAAAATAATTAAACATACTAATTAATGTTATTTTTAAAACACCCTAAAATGAAAAGTACATGTTATTATACACATTATACAAATTAATAAAACACACAAAGCTTCATACAAGCTAACAAGTTGATGGTACATATAGTTTTAAAAACCGGACCGGACCAACGGGTTCAACCGGGAACCTGTGTCGCCACCGGTTCGGCTAACCAATAAAAGCCATCCGAAAATAAACCAAAGAGGACCCGTTGAAACCGATACAAACCGGGGAATCATGTCTCATCGAGATCTATTTCTCCGGTTAATCGTTACAGGGTACCCGCCGCCGCAACGCGCGGGTACCCTGCTATACTATATATAAAGGAAAAACCAAAAAGTAAAAAGTGAAAAGTTGAAACTAAAAAAGGAAATGTTAAAAACAAATTTTTCAAAAGGAACCTATTAATACATATCAAAACCGGGTTGACCCCGGACGCTTCAAACCCGGCAGGTTGACCCGGTTTAATTTGACCCGTTTTCGACCCAACCCGTCGGGTTGACTCGGTTTAAATCGACCCGTTTTTTCGACCGGAACGGTTCAACCGGTTGAACCACCCGGGTTGAACCGGGTTTCAAAACATTATGTTTAATTCTCAAATCTTCAAACTTTTATTATTTTTTGTTTATAACCCATAAACTTTTTTTTAACATAAAACGCTCTGTCGTTATAAAATCCCGTTGCTATGCACGGATACTCGTTTAGTATATAATATAGAGTAAACAAAAAGGTATTACCGTTGGTAAAGTAAAAAATTTGAATTTAGGTGGATGACCGTTGGGCTCACTCCATATGGCCTAAATAGTGGGTTGGACCCATATGAGGGTCAAGACAAGTAGAGAACATAGCAAAAAGTCCATTTACTATTTTAATGGGTTTCTGCTTTTTAATAAACAAATGCAAATCCAACCACCTTTTTACAACCCCTTTTTCACATCCATTCCCACTAGTAAAAAAATGTGTTTTTCTTTTTTTATACTGTAACTCAGTTGCAAATAAACAAATTTCTTACTACGTATCTTATTAAAAAATAATTACCTTAAAAAGAAATTTGTAAGTCGATATGTTACAATGAAGCCACCGAAGACAACTAACAAATATCCTATTATTCATTAAAATGCATGTAGATTATTGCATAATCATTTAGTAACGGAACCTTTTATTTAAAATCGAGATTATGAACACAAATTACAATCAACGATGATTAAAATAAACAAGTTTTGGATTTTAGTATTAACCATGAGAAGAATATTGTTTTTATATGATTGTTATTGTAGTGAGAAAACATTGAATGAATTTTGAGTACACTAATTAAAATATTAATTCTTGTTAAAATAATCAAGCAAGAAAAAAGAAGGTTTAAAGGCAATAAACATAGAGATCCTCTGGCGACATTTTCGATGATAGCGTAAATTCGAACACACTCTACCGGCATTTCAAATTTTCATGTTTTCTGTTTCTTGTAATAATATCCAAAAAACCAATCTTGTCTTTATATTAGTAAACGTGGATTTGGGGGCACCGTAGGATATTCCTGTTCCATCTCTATGTTAGACTTTGACCCATGTCGAGGCACTCTATGAGCCACATCTAATATATATCTTTTTATTTTGTGTTTACTAAATAAATGGAGATCATATGAAAAATGTGATTTTTTTATTTTATTTTATTATTATTATTATTTTTTACAAATCTTTGGTCTAATGGTCATCCGTAAAGAGTTTAGAGTTTTATACAAGTATTTTAGTAACAAATTAAATCTTACTTTATATAATAGACAAGTTATTATTGGTGACATAAAAGATTAAATGCCGACTCATTTTTATGTCATCATATGAAAGTCCATGTCAAGTCGACTTAATCAAATATTTTAAATGTACAAAAAGACACATGTTTGATGAGCAAAGATTTGAAACGCCTTGATATTTAGTAGGTTGTTTTAAAACGCCTATAATTTAAGAAATATTGCTATGAAGGTCAATGGCAATCACAACCAATAGTTTTCTACACAATCCAAACAAAACGAAAACAACTTTTAAAAACACTATATTATCCATATTCATATCGTCTTAATATCCATTTGAAATTTAGCATTTCTAGCCTAATTTTTATCCATAAATACAAACATTTCTGCTATAAATTTCACAAAGTAAATCACACGTCAATATGCAATAATTAAGTGTTCAATAAACATAGTCCACAACATATAACAAATCACCATGTTTGTTGAATTATTCGGGTATATTATGAAAGTTATACTTTTTGGAATGGACACATTCTTTTTGGTTATATGGTGTTATAAATCAGTAAAGTGCTTTTTTTTTTTTTTTTTTTTTTTTTTTTCTTTTTTTTTTTTGTCGTGTAATATAGATTATTAGTATACACATGGTTATTGTATTATTTTTTTTTTCACATAAAAACAATTATTGTATGCACACTCATGTAAAATTTGATGATTTACTGTAAAAGTTGAGTTTCACAAGTTTTGTTGAACTAAGGCCCTGTTTGGTTCACCGAATTCATTGTAAATGGCTGGAATTGGAATTCGAATTACAATTCCGTAGGGTGTTTGGTTGCATATTAGGTGGAATTGTAATTTATTTAATTACATTACATTCCTTCAAATAGCGATATTTTCATTCCTCCACACATGTGATGTAATATTAAACCATTACAATGTAATTCACACATATTTACAACAACCACCCTTAACCACATTATTAACCCTATCCTTTCAGCCCCCATTTTCATCTCAACCACATTATGACTTTATCACAAAATTGGATCGATCATAAATATGCAATAACTCGTTTTTCATAATCAAGCTTTGTTTTTAGATTTCTAATATCGTGTTCTTTGAAGTAACCCCTTCAATCGTCACAGTTTCTCGGATCCACTACTATTCGAAGGTATTTCCTTTTGTCTTTGGACTTGTAAGTTTTGATTTTTGTTGATGTTTATGTGTAATTCAAGAAACAAAAAAGGGGTATGAACTATGAAGTATGGATCTTTGTTTATAGTTTGTGTTGGACATCAAATCTACTTTATTTACTAACCATTTTTCAATATATATGTTAATTTTTACTTCGATTGGTTTATGGGGTTATGCTTGTTTGGTTCTTATTATAAGTACTACATGGATTTTTTTATGGCTTATATCAAATTTTAAGATTCAATAATGTATCAGGTTATGGCCCGACTTAGTTTAATAACCTGGAAACGTAAGCAAAGAAGACAAACCTTGATTTTGACATGGTGGAACCAAGTTACTACAATTGTTGTTTGGTTTGTAATTACTCTTTTCATGTTGATGTTCGAATATGAAGTGAATAAACCGCGTATACAATACTCTTCCCGCAAAATCGATCGATATTCAATATTGCATAGGTACGTTTATGAGAGTGACACGATGTCCATGTCACAAATTAGGATGACTTGAACTTGTTTTAGAAAGTTATGCAACATGCTTGAAACAATAGGAGGGTTGTATTTAAACTTGGCACATGTTGTATTTAAACTTAATCTTTTTATTGTTTATATTGGTTCTTTACTTGGCACTTGTTGTGTTTAAACTTATTATTTATAATTAGGTATGGCAAGTGTTGATCAAGTCTCGACAAGTGTTGATCAAGGTACGACAAGTGTTGATCAAGGTAAAAGAAGTATTAATCAAAACTATCGTTCGCGGACAGCAACCGAGGATGAAAAGCTTATTGAGACTTTACTTAATATGGTAAACACGAGAGCATACAAAGCTGATAACAAATTTAAATCCGGATATTTGCAGACTCTCGAAACTGCATTAAACGAGTCACTTCCCAACTCGGATATTTTGGGTAAACCACACATCGAATCCCAGATAAGATCAATGAAAAAGGATTGGCAAGCTGTTTACGACATGTTGCATTCTGGTGGGTTTGGTTATGATGAAGAGAATAATTGTGCTACCACTGATTCTCCGGGAGTATGGGATTCATATATCGCGGTAGGTTATTGTGTTTTAGTTAAGTTCTGATGTTTAAAAGTTCACTTAAATTCTTATGTTTAAAATTCTGTTTCACAGACCCATAAGAGAGCAGCCAAGTTGAGGGGCATGAAGAACAGGGACAAAACTCAGATGACGCATTGGATGAAGCGATGGAAGGGAGTCATAATGCACGTACAAATATGAGTGGTGTTGAGGAAATTTCAAGTGTTCGTTCTAAAAAGAGGAAAAACATGGGCAACGTCGCTTCTTTAGCCGAGGTGGCCAATAATACTGCTATTTTACTTGGAGATCGCATCAAAGAATCGTCATCTGAAATGAGTGAAGGTATAAAACTTAAAGTTGATTTAAAAAAGAAAACAAGCATGATCACTTCTGAGCTTTAAAAGATGAAATCATTGTCTAAAGTGGATAGGTTTAGAGCAATTAGAAAGATAAAAAGCGAACCAGATAGCGTGTTAACCTTTTGGGACCTGAAAGAAGATGAAAAAAAGGAGTGGGTGCGGTTTATGTTATCTGAATGACTTCGACTATGGTATGCATGTGAACGATATGTAGTGTTATAATAACTTTTAAGCATGTCTTTTTGAGTAGTCTATGTCACATGCTGTTATGTATGGTTATGTTACAAGAACCAATGATCATGACTACGTGCCTTTTGTATTTGACTTTCGAACGATGTCGGTTTATTCTAGCTGTTACCTATGGTTATGTTAAAAAAATCTATGATCATGACGATGTACTTTTGTATTTAACTTTCGATCGATGTCGGTTTATTCTAGTAGAATGTGTATGTAATTGGTTTCTTTAAATCATGCTTTTTCTTTTTTGTCGTGTTTAAATCATTTTTTTTTGTTTAGTCGTGTAATGATGTAGATCTTGTCACATAGTTTTTGTATTTGCATCAACGGTTTTAGGATATATAAAAAAAATGTATATAACATAATGGGTGAATATGTAATTTTTCATTATTAAGATTACAATTCATTTGATAAATTTACAAACCAAACAGGATTATGTAAAGGAATTAAGATTGAATTACATTACATTCTACCAACCAAACACATGAACAGTTATCATTCATTCAAATTACAATTCTTTCAAATTACACTTCCTTTGACAGATTACAATTCCTTTAAAAATATTCAGCAAACCAAACGGAGCCTAAGTGTAAATTGTTTTAAGCCATTGTATAAATTGATTTTTACATTTTTAGATCTACATATAGAAAAATAAGTTGATGATACAAACTAAATCACTATGTATTTGCTTGTAAATTCCATATAATGATTCTATCTTCTTGTATGATAAACAATAAAAGTTAATCACAATCATTTTGTGTGCATGACAAGACTCAAAAAGGATCAAAAAGTTAATATGATCACCTAGGTTAACCCTATGTTAAGGGGGACGTAGCAGTAAAATGAAGATGCATATTCATCTCGCACTCTCACCGTGTACATCAAGAGCATGGTTCACACAGCTTGGACTTGTTTATGCATAATGACAAACTAAGGTATTTTATTTAGTAAAGGGACATAATGAGCATGCTTAAGTTGGTCATTGACGCATGACGCGCGAAAGCGTATTTAGATAAATCCTAATCAAAGGGTGATAACCAAGGCGCACATTGCGGGAATAAAACCTAAAACAAGAGATAAACTCTAAAACATACTTTATTATTGATATCCAGGAATACTAAACAATAAACCCAAGCCCTATATTTATAGGGAAGCCAAACTTGGGGAGAAAGTAATTAAATTACATCTAGAACCGTCTTAACTCAAAATAAGGAAACTGACCCTCGACATGGTTACGGCGTAAGTGGAAAGTCCATTTACGGCGTAACCGACCTAAAACTGAAATAAGGAAACTTGACACGACCTAGTTACTGTGTAATTGAAGAATTCAGTTACGGTGTAAATGTGACACAGTGAGTTTTACGACGTAAGTAAGGCTTCAAGCTTACGCCGTAATTTAAATGACACCTACGTTGCTCGGCCTTGAATCCTGTCCGCATCATTCCCCCTCACTTTAGAAGAACTCGTCCTCGAGTTCTTGCAATCAAGGGCTTTATCTACCTCGAACATCTTCTCATGACGAACCTTGTCTTCAGTAGATTTGCGCTTCACATTAACTCGAGTACTTTCATCTTTTTTTACATGTCTACCACACTCCCAACGATCAACCCATGACCCTAAACATCGGTTGGTGTACTCCTTATCAACGATCACCAAGTCTTCAATTGCAATAAAAATAGTTTCTTTGCTTGCCATTGAAAACTTTATTGGGTCTCTTATAATCACATTTAAAATAAATCCACTATTAAAATCACAAACCTTTAAGTCATTGACGCATTCGGAATTCCCTTTAGTCTCATAATCAAAATCCTTTACCTCTTGATCAATGTTAGAACCCGCAACTTCATCATCACAAGTCTTCAAAACACCATCTTCCTTTGTTGTTTCCAAAGTTGCAATATTGTCTTCATGTTGATTACAAACTTGAAGTTCTTTGATGTTCTCAACATGTTTTTCAACAACCTCGGTCTTCAATATTTTTTCTTCTTTCTTAACCTTCATCATTGGTACATGTAATTTGTCTTCGGAAGGAATCATCGCAATTCTCTTTCCTTCCCATAAGAAAAAGTAGAGATTTTGCTTCAAATCATAAAAACCTTTAACTTCTTGTCGCCATGATTTCCCCAACCGAATATGACAATCCTCCATATCATCCAAATAACAAAACACTTCACGTTTATAAGATTTACCAATAGATATTGGAACCCAACAAACTTGTGTTTTTCTAATCAGACAAAACTCAATTGGTAAATTTAAATAACTAACCAATTTTCTTGAAACCAAATTCTTAACACCATAGTTGTCAATAATTAAAGAAAATACCTTATTATTGATCAAAACCTGTAGGGTATTCACAATGCAAGAAACACTTGTTTGAGGCTTGGTTAAGGATCGAATGACAAAGAACTAGAGAGAGAAAGTTGGGAACTTCTAGTGAGAGAAAACTATGTGTATTAGCTTGAATGTAATGAGAGTTCCAACCCTTCCCACACTTGGGAAGGGGTATTTATACTTACTACATATTATGCCCCTAGTGGGCTGTAGAGTGAGCTGACAGAGGGTAAAGACCCGACCCACTCCACAATACTAATAATAATAACTAAGCTACTAATAATATTACTGATAATCCTATGAGCTATGATGTACTAATAATTACTCGGGGTGACCGAGTCTTCAGCTGAATATTCATATTCCTAACAATCTCCCCCTAAGGGAGGTCACCCCAGAAGTAATGTTCTGAATTTCAGCACTTCTTCCTTGGATCTTGACATCATAGCTCGTAGTCATTGATTCTTCAATGTCATAGATTGTTGTGCAAACATCAGTGATCTGAAGATGACTTCTCTTTTGTCTTGGATGAACTTTGAGTAATCTTTGAAAGTATCATCCCACTTGAGTCTCCAAGTCATCTTTTAGTTGTAGGTCTCCATGTGTTGAAATATACTTAGAACCGACATGCTCACACTAATCAGGGTCATGATCTTTAGCATCAGAGTTAGCAGAAGCTGTGTTGAAGGTCTTTTGGTTGATCATGACTTCTTAGATGATGATGTGGTAGAGTGAACATGTGGTGATGGATTGGCATCTTTTCTGCAACCAGCTACAACAGCAACCAGCTACAGCATTCCACAGATACAACCGCCAGATATTCCTGCATACGACAGTTAGCAATAATTCGACCGGTACTTACAAGTTTGGACTTCGAGATAGTCAACAGCATAGTGTGAAAACTCTCTCTAATCCTTACCAAGACCGTTCCTAATCGAAAACCCACAGAGGGCTTTTTAAGATTTTACCGTAGTAAATCAACGATTAGGTGAGTCGCTGGAGATCACTCCACGACTGTAGACCGGTTGAAACCGCCGCGACCACTAAGCGTAATCCACGAGGAATTACCGAAGTGACCTGCTTTCAGGGCTGCTTGATGTTGACCCTGGCAGGAATTTCCATTCAATCATTGAGAATTACATTTGTAAATTCTCTCATAAATGTTCTGGCAGATTGCTAAGATCTGCGTAGGACTCATAAGTTTACAACTGGTGTCCTTAATGTTGAACAACCAGTGTAGAAATAATTCGTGTCCCTATGAGATCTTATTATGCATCTCGTGGCTCTAGACTCTATTGTGCGTTTTGATTTAGTGAGCGGAGGCTGGAGAGAACTGCCACCTTTTCAATATCATCTAACTCGGAGTGAGAGAGACGATAGAAATGTATTGAACTCCGTGACAATTGAAACAAGAATCCTTTGAGGGACCTTGAGTGGCTAGGGAGGGTTGTGCAGCGTATCACTGGGTCCATGATACTTTGTCTTCAATGCCAGCAATCAACTAAGTGATTCTGACAGCATATGTATTGACCCGGTTTCTGCCTAAGTTGTAAGGAGGGCTATTTCTTTTCACCCTTTCTCTTTACAATTCTTTTTCATTCTTCAACCCCTTCAGTGCTTACCGAGACTTCATAACTAACACCTTGTTGGGTTTGTTCCAGTGTTAGCTCTATCTCAGTCGGCACTCTTCCCTTATCCACTTTTCTCCTTTTTTAATCATACCTAAGGACTTCTACACTAACTAGTGGATTGTCCCTGGGTAGATCCCTCCGGCTCTGGCGGGATCGTGGGAACTTGTACCTAACCTTACCATCCTTATAACTCCATTATATGAAATACAATGGTTGGTCTTTGGTGTTCTACCACAATTGCCAAACCAAATCTTTGAAAAATCTCTCAAAGTGTTCATGATTTCGAAACACATTTTTGCAAACACTTGAGAGTTTTATATTTTTCAAATGCTCCCCCTCAACATGTGCTCGAGTGATAGTTTTATAAATTTGCACATGTTAGGTAGAGCTCGCACTTTTTGAATTGATCCACTTTCAGTGAACATGACCGATTCGAGACACGCTTACATCACTAGTTAGACTAGCTTGAAATTATTACCCGGCCTGGTCAAGTCCACAGAAAGTTTCTCGAAATGGTACACTCTACTCAGATACATCTTTTTCGAGACACGCTTACATCACTGGTTAGACCAGCTTGAAATTATTACCCGGCCAAGACGTATCCTTTCGATTGATGGCAATTCAAGTTTCGTCAATTCATTGGTGAAGTCTGAGCCTTGCTCACGTGAGATGCCAAATCCTTTGTTTTGTTAAAACCATTTGCTCCCCCTCAATATGTGCATCGATATAAGACAGATGAGAGCTTGCTTTTATGACCAAAACATTTTGCTCCCCCTCAATATGTGCCTTGATATACAAAATGGTTTAGCACATACGGGAGAGCATACATTAACTTCCAAATCATCACATTTTATCAGAATTTCCTATTTAAATCACATTCTCTCCCCCGATCAAAAATTTCAAACCATTTGAGATTTGTGATCCCAAGTGATTTAAATAAGTTTAGAAAATTTGGGAGAAAATGTGGTCAGGTTTAAATGTATTCTGATTTTGAAGCATACTATGCTTCCCTTGAAACACCGAGAGAGTGTCACTGCTGATGTTGCACAAATTTGGCAAGGTGTCGGAAATTTGAACAAATATGCCCCCCCTCTCAATTAATGACCCGTTTTCCATTAAAGGAGCTGTAGTCATTCAATTGAGCGACGGGTATTTGTGAAAATTTAATTCAATTTACCACCTTGTGTAACATCAAGACTCTCTTGAAGAATCAAACAAGATAACGAGTCTGATGTAAAGAAGACTTCTCTTCTAATACACGAAATGACGCACTGAAACGTACATCAAGTCGGGGGAACATGGATTTAAAGTAATCCATGCCCAGGTGAACATCACCCGGTTGGAGGAACAGCTGTCTTTTTGGCAACATGCTTTCCCCATTGTACAGCGCGGGTTGCAGTATGAAGTAACTGCAAGCCATTTAGACATGTTTTAACAATCCATTTTAACTTCTGCTCGAGCTTCATTTAAAGACCCGTGCCATTATTGAATGACATTTCTAAGTCCGTAAATGTTATCGATAAACAGAAGACATGCCTAGGTGAAACTATTTTTGGTATTTTCTATTTTTCAATTTTTATGGTTTTTTTTTTTTGGATTTAAGATTCTCTATATACAATTTTCTGGTTCTATAATTTTCTATTTACAGTATGTTTTAAGATATGTACAAACTATATTATTCAGTTTAAGACGATGATGAAATGAATACCGAAATGAGGATACGTTCAGTATGTTGTAGAAATCTGTGGTCAATCATCTCTTAAACTTTCACCACCAAAGCTTTCGAGGCTCCTGAACAGACGACGGAACTTGAGCCTTCCCAATGTACAGCTTTGATAGCTTCCCCCCAAACCGACAATCTTCATACTGAGCAGATTCTAAGCTCTCTTTCAAGCTTACATAAGGTAAGCGTACAGCGGAAACCGTAGCAAACCACATTAAGTATTGCTGCTCCCTTATAAGAATAATCATCGTGATTCTCCGTTCGGGGATCCTCAAATAGATCAGCAACGAATCATCTCACATTTGAATAATTCTTCTCACATTTCTTCCTGCTGAAGACTGAAGAAATGCCTACCAAAAGTATCCAGAGACCACTTTCCCCCAAGTAGTTAAAGAGATGCAGCCAGTCTTGATATATGAAGCCCAAAAACCCGAAGTACACACACAATCCCATTAATGAAGCAGACAATGCATCATCAAGATCAATTAAGACCCGAAAATCCCCTTATCTCCTTTCAGGACATTGCATATGAGAATTGTTACACCAAATTCAGCTAAGTCCTGATTGTAAGCAATTTATCCCGTATGTAGTCGACATGATAACACCAAGACAGTACCATAATAGCTACTGAGTACCGGATGTACACATTTCCTTCAGTAGGATACCGACTAACCATAGGAACCATCATACAATTGTGTACCTCTTTTATCATCAGAAACTGACATTCTCTGCCCACTCTTAGTTGGAATGACACACCAGAAAGAACGAGTTAGAACACTGATTTTCTCTGCGGTTATGACATTTGTCTTCCCGGAATAATCTTCAATTGAGAAGAGGTATAAAGCCCATCATGTGTACTCATTGTGCATTCAGATGTATGTCTCCTTCCCCCTTGCTGGTTTTGATACCTCAGAATCAGCAACACATTTTACGAACATATTCTTGAAATCTTGTGAGAAGAACAACTTAGGCTCAAGTAGATCAAGTGAGAATTAACCGCTGCCGAAACCGTCTCTGGCTATCTTTATCAACCCTCAAGTAGGCCTTATGATGAGATAACTGATGGAGCAAACCCGATATACCAAACTTGAGCCTGAAGATAGAATTCCCCATTCTTGTGACTTACGCTTGCACTAATGTTGGAAGAACGGTGTAGAGAATTAGTGCTCCAAGCAAATCTCTAAGTACTCAATACCCAACCAAGGTATGAGACATTAACACCTCTTACGATTATCCACAACGACATCGGCGTGTGACACTGAGTACTACAACGTAACTCATTTAAGTGATAGTTACCCCGACTACTGGTAATTAGATAACCTAAGTCTTCAACTTAAATCTTAAGCACGAGCAAGTTATCATAGAAAGTCATGCATCCAACCAACCCCGACTTCAAGATAGGATAAGATCACGCCTTTGAGGAAGTCAACTTCAATCTCGAATAAGTGATACCTAATCAACTCCATGGTCACAATTAGATGCCCAGCTCAAGTGAGTGAACCAACAACCAAATGTACATCGAATCACTTGTTCACACATCTCCCCCTCAAAGATTGCATACGAGGATGCCATCTTTGATTGAACAAGTGCATATGAGGTTGGTCCACTGTTCACACTTCTCCCCCTCAAAAATTGCATATAAGGATGCCATTTTTGATTGAACAAGTGCATATGAGGTTGATCCACTGTTCACACTTCTCCCCCTCAAAAATTGCATTCGAAATTGCATCTGATGAAAGTAGATCCACTTGATGTCTGAATGCGCATGGAGCAAGTATGAAGCCTTTAGATAAGAGTAGTCAGAAACAAGAATATTCGTATGACCATTTCTCAACTCTCAATCACCATGTAGTTTATTCACCCTTCTCCCCCTCAAAAATTGCATATGATGACCAACTGCCATTTTTGATAGACCAGGTGAATAAGAATATACTCCAATGTACGTATATCCCCTTTGGTGACTGAATGAGCATTTGAAGAACATGAAGCTTGATGAGAATGGTCATAAAATAAGAAGATTCCTCTTCTTCCGAAGATAAAGCACACTCAAGCGTACGCCTTTCTTTTCTTTGATGAACGGGGCCTGAAGAGATGTCAGCAGACGCCATAATGTTGTCATTGAGACCCGAGGCTTGAACTGATGTGTTCAAACGTCATAGTCATTGAAGAGCGAGGCCTGAACTGATTTGAACAGACGTCATCTGATGAAGAACAAGGCCTGCACTGAAGTGTACAGACGTCATTGTCATTGATGTTCATCAAGCTTGAATTGTTTGAACCCCTACATCATGAGATATCACTCTTTTCGGCACCCAAACCCTGAGTCTTTCCTTAATAGGAGGGAACGATGTACCTGCACTTAAGTAAAGACTTCCTGCATTGACATTAAGAGTTTGTTTGCATTTATATGGGTTAGTGATATCAGCAGTTGAGCCATTTGGGGTTGCACTGTCAACCTTGGTTTCGCACTTAGTGAACATCTTTCGAATAGGTATCCATCTAAGACCAACAATCTTAAAAGTTCTACCCGTCGGTATCCACCTAAGGCAAGATCTAGGAGTGTGTGGTTTCTCACGTACAGTGGAGGACTTGTTTAGAGAAGACCTTTGACCTACAGTGATCTGCCTACCAGGTTTTTGAGTATGACTCTTTGGTTCTACGGGCTTGTTGTTGTTTCTAGTCTTAGAGGATTGAACCTTAGCACGAGCATTCACTTCCTTCAGGAATTTTGTTATACAAACATCATGGGTAGCATTAAAAACACATTTCTGACAAGTCGAGCAAACAAAGTGTTTGGAATCAGAAAAAGATCTAGGGTTCTTAGAGTGATCGGCTACGGGAATTGCCTTAATTGGCACGCAACTACTCTTAGAAACAGGCAAATTCCTAGTCTTTTCATGTGTGTTTTTCTTAGCGTCCACTAGGTTTTGATTTTGAACAATGTCTTTATGTCTAACATGTTCCTTTGGTGTCACAAGTGACACACGCGTTGAACTAATCCTAGAAGAACTAGATGCACTCATGTGATGTGGTTTTGCAACAGCATATTCCTTTTCACTAGGTCTAGACTGTGAAGCGACTGGTTTTGACAAAACTTTTTCCGCATCAACTTGGGAGGCAAACCGTGTTTTTGAAACATTTAACCGTTCAGATCTAAACGCTGTCAGTTGTCTAACAACTGATTGGTTCCTAAGTGGTGGTTTCCCCAAGATTGATGGTTTTGCAAACTTAGTGTTCACACCATTTCCATTCAATTTTCTCAATTCGTTTTTCAATGATGCAATTGCAAAACCCTTTTCCTGAAGTTGAGCCTTGAATTCATCATTTTTGGCAATCAAAGAGGTAATTTGCTCTACATTCTTAGTTTTCGATTCTTTGATTGTATCACTCAGTTCTTTGCAATGAATTTTCAAAGACTCATTTTCCTTAAACAATTCAGTCACTTTATGATCTAATTCTGCATTATTTGTTGCAATAACATCATTGTCATGTTTAGTCTTAACTTCATTACATATGTCACGCATCTCAGCCAATCTGTTTTTCAGGTTTTTGATCGTTAAGTTTTTGGCTTCTAGCTGAGCTTTCAAATCATTTATCATAAAAAATTCACGGAATTCAGGAAATTCTGGGTTTCTACATGGTAGTTTATTTTGAAAACTTTCTTTCTTTTGTTGCATTGAGATTTCAAGATCAATACAATGTTTTTCAAGCTGTAAAAATCTTTTTGAAAGTTCATTATAAACTTCTTTTTCAACCATATCATTTGATTTGAAAAACTCAGCCGTAGGCAAAGAACTCGACGTATTATCATGTTCATGTTCAGCATCCTGATCAATTTCTCCCCCCTTATGACTCATATTTGTTGAATCAGAGGTAATATTGCTATCAGTCTTTTCCAACAGATATGTGTCATAAGTAAGTTTAAGATGATCAGTATGTTGTTGTTCATTAGAAAGAGCATTATCTAGATAAGACAGATGTACCACAACAGATTGTGCTTGGTGATTTTCAGGTACGTAGGCTGCATTCTCACATATTGTGAAATCACCTCCTGTGCTGTCACCATCATCAAACTTGTCTGATCTTGTTCCATTCCCCATTTGTT
Organism: Artemisia tridentata subsp. tridentata; assembly: GCA_021014915.2. Classification (NCBI taxonomy): domain Eukaryota; kingdom Viridiplantae; phylum Streptophyta; class Magnoliopsida; order Asterales; family Asteraceae; genus Artemisia; species Artemisia tridentata. The sequence continues at coordinate 113,188,046 of CP139507.1, forward strand.
TAGCCCTTTCATCAATAAACCCATTACAATTACTCATCAATTGTAGTAATGTAACTCTGAACACGTCAACCTCGAATCCAGTGTAATTAGCAAAACACCCTTTTGTCATCTGACTGTCATAGTCATAGTCCTCAGTGTATTGCGAGTCAATGAACACCTGGAGTTGGTTATTGATCACACTGAAAGCTGCTCCGGATCTTGCTTCAGAGAATTCTTCTTTGTCAAGTTGTTGTTCAAGTTGATCTAAATATAGAGTCATTTCGACTGTGAAATCATGAACATCTTGACCAAAGAGTGCTGTGAAAGCCCGTGTGTAACCCATCACGTATTCAGATTTATCAAACAGAACCTTGAGATGTGAATGAAGTAGACGAAAACATTCGATGCGACTTTCCTTTGCATTAAACAACATAAGTGACTGATGAAGCTCTTTCTCTTGTGATTTCGGGCACGAAGATTCCACATTAGTATTATCAGAATCACACACGTACATTTGTTGTCCAGAATTGGAAATCATTTGGTTATCATATGTGTCGTACAACTTGAGTACCTCAGATATTAAGGAATCTGAAGTAGTAGACATGATGTAACCGTGCACGGGATTTTACAATTCTATGATTTAAACCGAGAAATAGATTCTTTCGCGGGATTTTACAAAAATCAAGAATGAACCGTGGAATGATGCTTGATATGTGTTATGATGAAGGTCTGGTAGACTTGTTGATCTGATTGGTATGGTTGTTGCAAGTTATTATGGCAAAATTTTGGTCTGAAAAACTTAGAAACTCAATAACTTCATTCTGGAGCGATTTCAGGCTTCGAAAGTTGGGTTGAATGAATAAATTGATTCAACGTGTCCTTCTCCTCGGTCTCACGGTCGTTTTGACAGGTGTTTCGCTGAAAACGGAGTTACGGTTCAAAAGTTATGGCCGTTTGAAGTTTTGACGTAAAAATAGCACCTCTGTGGATACAAACCGCCTAGACAAACCGCATACACGCTGCAGAGACAAACCGCGTAGACACAAACCGAGTTCACGCTGGAGAGACAAACCGCGTAGACACAAACCGAGTTCACGCTGGAGAGACAAACCGCGTAGACACAAACCGAGTTCACGCTGGAGAGACAAACCGCGTAGACACAAACCGAGTTCACGCTGGAGAGACAAACCGCGTTGATACAAACCGAGTTCACACTGCAGAGACAAACCGAGTTGACACAAACCGCGTTCGCGCCTTATAGACAAACCGCGTAGGCACAAACTTCCAAACACGTCGCTTTCAATGCTGTTTGTCCTTTTGCCTAAACTAGTAATAAGACAAGCCGCGTTCTCGATGGGACACAAACCGCGTTCAAGAACACGTCCAAGGTACACAAACCGCACCCAAGAACACTTGAACAAAAAACACTCGAATCACCCAAAAACACCACACAAACCTTAAATCTGTGAATCCAAGCACCAAATACTACTCTTATGCTGTTCCTAAGCTAGAAAGTACAAGGTATAACAACTTTTAATCACTAAACAAAGCACAAAATGAAATTTATGTAACTTGTCAAATCGAACCAAAAAGCCTCAAAAACTAAACAAATCCGTGAATACCAACTCTCATGGACCTAACCATGGCTCTTGATACCAATTGTAGGGTATTCACAATGCAAGAAACACTTGTTTGAGGCTTGGTTAAGGATCGAATGACAAAGAACTAGAGAGAGAAAGTTGGGAACTTCTAGTGAGAGAAAACTATGTGTATTAGCTTGAATGTAATGAGAGTTCCAACCCTTCCCACACTTGGGAAGGGGTATTTATACTTACTACATATTATGCCCCTAGTGGGCTGTAGAGTGAGCTGACAGAGGGTAAAGACCCGACCCACTCCACAATACTAATAATAATAACTAAGCTACTAATAATATTACTGATAATCCTATGAGCTATGATGTACTAATAATTACTCGGGGTGACCGAGTCTTCAGCTGAATATTCATATTCCTAACAAAACCTTTGAATGAAACAATTTGATTGTTGGTAGTCGGATCTCCATCTTCATCTTTTCCTCCAATTCATCCACCCTCCTATTGTTGAACGGGGATTGGTTGCTCCTACGGTTGTCAATAGATCCGCCTATGGTTGGAAGAATTCTTGAACCTCCATAATTGCTACCCTCGCGATTCATGTGGATTGATGCCCTACCTACGATCACGGAACGTAGTTCTTCAAGCATAGTGTAACAACTGTCAAGTGTTTTCATGGATTTGGTAAAAACATGATCCATGTACTCTCCAGACCATACCCTACCAACAGTATGGGTTTTTGGATCTTCTACACCATTCACCATCTTTTTTTTTTTAACAGTCAACGGGACGGCTAGCCCTTGGGTCCTGCAGTGACATCCAATTGGGCAGTATGCAGAGGCTCAAGGCGTACTAGCGACCGATGAGGTCACGGAAACCACGGGGGAGGGAAAACTCACCAACCAAGCAACCCGTAGGCACTACACTTAATTGGGAGAAAACCTTCTACACATTAACCATTCATCATCTAGGATGCTAACAAGCTCTAGACATTAATTGAAGTAGAACCTTCTACACCAATTACCACCAGGATGCTAAGAAGCTCTTATGCCAACTGACTCAGGACGCGCGGAAGCGTATTTAGATAAACCCTAATCCAAGGGTGATAACCAAGGCGCACCTTGCGGAAATAAAACCCAAAACAAGAGATAAAGTCTAAAACACACTTTATTAATGATTTCCAGGAATACTAAATAATAAACCCTGGCCCTATATTTATAGGGAAGCCAAACTTGGAGAGAAAGTAATTAAATTACATCTAGAACCGTCTTAACTCAAAATAAGGAAACTGACCTTCGACATGGTTACGGCGTATGTGGAAAGTCCATTTATGGCGTAACAGACCTAAAACTGAAATAAGAAAACTTGACACGACCTAGTTACGGCGTAAGTGAAGAATTCAGTTACGGCGTAAATGTGACACAGTGAGTTTTACGGCGTAAGTAAGGCTTCAAGCTTACGCCGTAATTTAAATGACACCTACGTTGTTCGGCCTTTAATCCTGTCCGCATCAGTCATTTTCTATACATTTCAGTCAAACAATCAACATATCATCCAATCTTTACACTTAAATTGTCATATTTGTTTACATCGTTTATATTCTTAACAAAAAATCTCATGAACGTAGCCCAAATAGGTGGGCCATGAAGCTAGTCTAATGTATACGTGTAGTGTTTGGGGTATTGGTCTTTTTAGGAGAACGAGTGTGTATGAACCGATGTTTCAAAACATAAGGTTGTATGAACCATGCGACGAAGGCGAAACACTTAGACCAACACCATGTTGGCCGATAACGACAACTCAAGCGAAATATTGGTGATTTTTGTGTCATCAACTATTTCAGGCTACTGTAATTAGACACTAATGAAATTTTATACATAACTCCAATACAAGACCCAATCAACATAATTGTTTGGTCAACAGTTTTGACTGTTGGTTGTCAACGGCTCTTAATAGAATTTAATTGTCGAAAGTTTTATTAATAGAAATATTGATGATTTTTGTGTCATCAACTATTTTAGGTTATTGTGATTTACTAGAGATTAACAAAACTTTATATTAAACTCCGATATGAGAAGGAAGTATGCATTGCATACTCGTTTGAACTAATGTGCTCCCGACCACGACAAAGACACGAGGTCAGGGAAGCCGCCCCTTGCGGGGTTGAGGCAGCGTCTCAAAAGCTAGACGTTGTTATGAATCGAACTAATAATTTTAACTTATCTTTCTGTCAAAACCCAACTAACATTACTGTTTTGTCAATAGTTTTGACTGTTGGTTATCAACGACTCTTAATCGAATTTAATTGTCAAAAGTTTTATTAATAGAAACATTGGTTTTATTTGAACATATGAAAAGTAACATAATCTCTTTGTTTTTCATTCTTGTGCGTGGAAACTAAGTGATTTTTTAAAATGATCCCAATAAGGATTCTTGATACCTAGGCATCTAACGATTGAAATAATTTTATTCGGAAAGTGAACTTTGTAAAATATCCATTATTATTATCACAACCTTTACAAAAAAATTTAATAGCAAATGGAGTGGGTGTAGCGGAAATCGGTAACCGAAGGTGAACATGTGGTAAAATCATGTTAGAAAAGACCTCGAATGGAGCTTTTAGAACGACACTAGAAGTAGCGACTATGCATTTATGCATATACAAAGCGCATGCATCGATCCTTATTCTCATGTGCGCACATATAAATACATATTTTGCTCATCACACGCTATTGCCAAAATGTTTTTTCGAAATCGATCCTTTTACTCTCGAGTAGAACTATCAAAATGTGACGAAATTGGGCATAATTCTTGTTTGCTACTCTTGAACCATATGAGAAAACTAATAATAATAATAATAATAATAATAATAATAATAATAATAATAATAATAATAATAATAATAATAATAATAATGGTTTTTCTAAACATAGTCGCCTTTAAAAGTTAAAACATGCAAATGTAGTGTCACGTTAAAGTGGTTGGGAGCAGTTATTTGCAGGGCTAAGCGGTTTATTATTAGGGTACAAACCGAATATGCAAGTTCTAACACTTTATACATACCCCTAAAAGCATAAGGTATAGTGGCTTGAGCCGTTTCGCCATCTCAACATTCCACTTTTCACATTCACACACTAAAATAACCTTCACTAATAACTCAAGCCATTTAACCTTTTTGGGACCCATCATACCCAATTAAAACACAAACTCAACAACAAAACTCAATTTAAAAAAACAAAAAAGTGCAGAATAGCGTACACCAGAGAATTGGCTTGGCAAATGGCACCAGAGGGATGGGGGTATGGTAACTGTAACACCCCGTGAACGATACGACTTAAAACGTGAAATTTTTTTTGCAAAAAGTACACCCGAAAACTGACCCACTGTCACTCTTTTACAAGCTGACAAAAATCAATAAACACCTGGACCTTGAGACTATTTTTAAATAAAACTAGACTCAATTGCCTTCGAAATGACGGGTGGCATGACCCGTGACGACTTACGGTTAAAAATATATGATTGTTCAAAAACCGACAAAATCTGTCCACAGTTTAACTTCCAAACCGAAATTTGGAGTTTTGGTTCCAAATCTCACATCCAAACCGAAATTTGGAGTTTTGGTTCCAGGTTCCAATTTTCACTTCCAAACCGAAATTTATCCGTTTTCATAATAAACAACCTATACTACCTTATTTCTACACCAAACTTACTCAAGCCATTAACATATCATACTAAATTGTTTACATAATCAATCAATCCGTTTGTTACCCAAAATGGGTAAAAACACACTTAACCCAAACACCCCTTAAACCATGAACATAAACACTTAAACTCGTATATAAGGCGAACCGTTAGACATACTTTACCGTAACCAACAAAGACATAATTTTGACTCTAGACTACACATAACAAACCAATAAAAGACCAATGGGGGTTTAACTTTGACATTGAGCTCGGTACCTATCTAAGCTTCTAAACGATTTCTACCTTCTAACCTGAGTTCCATTCCTCAAGTCTAATCCGAGCCAAGGCGTATCCAACGCACATAACCTACAAAACGTTAGACACTTAAACCGTAAGCTTTCGCTTAGTAAGTAACCTGACATAAAACATATATCATACACACGTTACCACATAAGCATTATAACCACATAATTGCTTCAAACCAATATATATATATATATATATATATATATATATATATATATATATATATATATATATATATATATATATATATATATATATATATATATATATATATATATATATATATATATATATATATATATATATATGTATGTATATTCAATCCTTTTCACACATAACATCATAACGTAAGCCATTAACAATCTACAACAATCATGATCAACTACATACTTTATTTAGTCCAAAGCCAACAAGCTAATATACTCTTAATCCAAATTCACTAGCCACCATTTCCAAATTTACAACCATTTCTAATTCCAAGACTTATGCTCTTACACAATCATAATACATATATGATAAATACACATATAACATATGTTTTAGTGCAAGTTACTTATCTTCAATCCAAGCTAGTTACCAACCCTAATAATCAACATCATCATCATCTTCTTCATACTTCCTAAGCCATATTCATTACAATACTCATTAATTTAATAAGCCATAACAAAGACAAAGGTTAAACAACCTAATAACACACTCCAAATCCTTATATGATCATCACCTTGATCATATATCCAAGACCCTCTATAAACTCTAATCTATCCAAATACTCAAATGAGATTACTTACTTGTATAAAGACTTATTTAAGGCTTTTCTTCTTGATATAGGATCATAGTCTTCATCACAAGAACCTTCAAGCGTCAAGCTCATGGTTTCCCTCCTTTTCTTCTTCTCTTGAGCCGACACCCACACACACACACCCACATAAAACTTATCCAAATGAGCTACTAAAAGATTCATGGACTATCTAACCCTTTGCTAGTTGAAAGTTTGCCCAAATGGCAACAATGGTCCCCCAAGTCCTATTCTCTTCTACTTTAGCCACTCAACACTTATAACTTATTTAACACATTACAACTTAAGTCCCTCAAGTATATTTTCATTATATATGTGACACATGATACTTTCCATAACCACATTATACAATACTTTGGCTATCGGGTTTGACTACAACATAACTTTCATTGACTAACCAATCACAACAAGCCTTATTCAACTCATCTAGAGTGGGTCTTGTTGTACTCGAAAAACGGGTCTAACAATTCTACCCCCTTATTTAGATTTTGTCAAATAAATCTCCCGTCTATTACTAACCAAAACTTAGTTCCATCTTGCTCCCATTCTTAGCATTCAATTTTTTTTTATAACTACTTCGTTGCATCGATCTACATGATCTTGCAACTTAAGGCACACTAGACACTATTTAAACCCTTAATCCGTTCTTCTCTCGCTTAATTCCATAGTCATACGGCCTCTACTAAAATTATCAAGTCATCTAAGACACACTTACTCACGCAATTACTTCCCTTAGTCATCAATTTAACCATTACACCATACTCTTACTCCAATCCTTACATTATCTTAGGCATACTTACTATACTAGTTATCGTTCAATTCCGATCATCTTACATTACATCACAACCTCTCTGGCTTTAATCCAAATTTTCCATCAATAACTACATGATAATTGAGATAATCATACTATTTTGATTTTATATACATCACGCTTGACCAATATCCTCACGTTCTTATCAAACATCTCGTTTCTTCGACTCATCTCTATATATCAACTTGCTTGTTATTATGAGTCTTATAGGAGTATTTCATACTTCGACTTCAAATCATCATATTTTAACATTTGCCATCACATTACACATGACAATTAGCATCAATTATTTTCATTACTCACATTTTGTACCACGCCGCAAGGCACATTATATCATCATTACAATTTCTTAATTTCTTCAACTTATACTTAACACTCAAAACGTAGGTTTCTCATAAGTCTCAACTAAAGTCGTGCTCTAACTCTACCTTCCTATCTTAGTTCTTATAATTTCTAGCTTATCTTAGACTCCCGCTTCCTACTCCTCTAATTCTACTCGTGCCATGTCGGAAACACATAAGCTCACTCATTCATACTTCCTCATTTACATGGAGAGGCGTCCCAATCGATGTAAATGAAGAAACATAAACTAATGGTTATATACTTCCGACATCACACTAGTACCTAATTATTATACGTCCCATCTCTTATTCTTCTCGTCATTTTGCATTCTACTTTTTTTTTTTTTTTTTTTTTACATTTTAGCTTGGATCTATAATACTATCTCATTCGTCATGGGGACATTTTTATATGCCAAGGATGTAGGCAACCCCTTTGCCGATGAAGGCACTTTAGCTTATCCCTGAGGATGTCATTACATTTGTATCCCAGAGGATACTGTTACACTTTTATCCCGGAGGATACCATTACACTCGCATCCCGGAGGATACCGTTACACTTGCATCCCGGAGGATACCGTTACACTCGCATACCAGAGGATACCGTTACACTCGCATCCCGGAGGATACCGTTACACTTGTATCCCGGAGGATACCGTTACACTTCACATTATCGCATTGGATCCAAGCTATTAACATTTTAACATACACGCATTATCTCATCCATTTTATTTAGTTTACATAAGCATCGTAGATTATACGAAACCGCTTATTATAATTACACATTTCCTATGTGTTTACACTTTTCATCACAACCTACCTTCTTAACCCGCATCAGTCATTACCATATCTTACATTACCCCTTAGTCTAACCGAATTTTCGTATATAGACCTTACATAGGTCATCAACTTCGACATCTCATTAGCATTCATATATTCTTCTTACAGGAGAACCTTAACCTTATACATTCTTCATCTCATATAGCTATTAGCACTGAAGCTATACCAATTCATCTCATTACTTACATAACCATAGGTTTAATCCGGTTCCATAACTTCTATAATATGAAACACTTAGCAACTAATGTGTCAACATCTACTATACCTGCTCCGCATCACAATTACCATACCATACCAACAAATTATGCATTTAATTTCGCTCTTATCCCGCCTCTAATACCACTTATTGATCATCACTATATATGACCTATTAATGAGACCATACGTTGGTCATTATTAACACACAATTCACATACGTCCCTTACGAACCAAGTCTCTATAAACCATCACTCAATTCATCACATCCATCCGTGTGCTCGTACAAGGCTCACCGACATCCTCCAAGTGCACGGTGTTCCTATTACTTAGACACAAACCTCGTCCGCTCTAGACTTACCTTATTTACATCTTAATACTATAAAACACATTCAATATTTAGTTCGGTTACTAACCCATCTCTAATACCACTTACCACTTCGAATCACATCTTGCTATTACTACCCTTCTATAACACACATTCTTATGTCAGTCACCAATACATTAATCTCATCACTTACACACATCTAGCCCGCCATATGTTCACATCATATACATCTCCTCCTTACGAATAAGCATTTACCTCACTTATCGTCCTAGGTTATATAGAACCTATTACATAAACCATCTACAACTTAAACACATACTTAAGAAACTTTTAAATCTCATGAGCCAATCATTCACATTATCATTAAACGATTACCAACCCTATCGAAACGTAAGATAATCCTTTATTTACACATCTTTAGTCCAACCTGAACTTATTTCTTATGTTTGTCAAACTATTCACTACGTGTCACCACCAAGCAATAATGGCTAACTCACTAATTCTAGGTTTCACTAATTATTCATTATTCAAGCATTTCTTAAACTACCACTATCCCATTTCTCTTCTCCTTGCCTTACACACTCCCAATCACTCACCTATCATCTTTCATTATTTAGGACAGAATCTTTAGGATACTTGCTGATTTTATACTTATACATATAAATATATATACATAGCCATAGGTTTCATATTTCATCCGAGTTGTTACATTACACTGATCATTTTCTTGTCAACCTCACGTAAACCTCTCGTTTCATTTTACACTTGTTCATTATTTTAATGTTTGCCTATCTTGATTCCCAATGACTCGTCTAATTTAGACTCTCTTGCATTACACTTCTTCAACTTCTTCTTTATGTCTTGTCATAATGCGCATACACAAATTACTTAGTTTATGACAAAGAATAGCATCTCATACATAACATCAAGCACATTAGTACATACTTAATCTCTTTTATGCGCCTTGCGTTTTACATTATAAAAGAAAGTCAACATTACTACCCATTTACGTTTCATTAATCTTTAGTTAATTCATAATTTAAAACATTTAAACATGTCTATGTTATACCATTTGTCTATTTTTTTAAAAGTAATTACTACTTCACTTAACCAATTCATGCAGTAGCTACTTCATGTATCATTCATTGCCCCTACATTTCTTCATTATCTTACAATTTCACATTTCAACAGTACGCTTTACCCAAGCATCTAAATCCTCGTCACACATACAACCTCATATATCCTTAACGTTCTCATGAAGATAAGTCTTACTCAATTCTATATCCCTTACCAAGTAATTATCCTTTCAAACACAATTCATACAAATCATTCGCCAAACCACAATTAATGCAATCTAAGCCAATCTTAATCTTCTGCGTATTATACTATAACATTCTTCTAACTTTCAACACTGATCACAATATCACCTTACCAATAAACTCATTCTAATAACTTCGTCTACAACTCATAACTTATAAGGCCTCAGTTCGCAAAATTAAAACTTTAGTCTATACGATACAAGAACTATCATTCACTTACTTAGCACTTAGCACAATATATTCCAAAATAGAATTACATCACATATACATTAACACTATAAAAAACATACCACACTTATCAACTTGCATATATATAACATATCATGCATTCCATTTATGCAATCTACAATCCGCGTTTAACTTATTACTTCTATAACCACTAATTTCACATCACAATATTCACATTACCTCTTAGCTATAGTCTAATCTCATTATTACTGTAAGCACTTTCACGTCATACTACTAAAGTATCTATTTCTCGCATTGCTTAAACTTATGTTCAACGCGTCTACGAGTGTTTTAAGTCTAGGCAACCTAAAGTGGAAACCTAATTCACTTAAACCGAAGCTCTGATACCAAGTTTTAACACGCCGTGAACGATACGACTTAAAACGTGAATTTTTTTTTGCAAAAAGTACACCCGAAAACTGACCCACTGTCACTCTTTTACAAGCTGACAAAAATCTATAAACACCTGGACCTTGAGACTATTTTAAAATGAAACTAGACTCAATTACCTTCGAAATGACGGGTGACACGACCCGTGATGACTTACGGTTAAAAAGATATGATTTTTCGAAAACCGACAAAATCTGTCCACAGTTTCACTTCCAAACCGAAATTTGGAGTTTTGGTTCCAGGTTCCAAATTTCACTTCCAAACCGAAATTTGGAATTTTGGTTCCAGGTTCCAAATTTCACTTCCAAACCAAAATTTATCCGTTTTCATAATAAACAACCCATACTACCTTATTTCCACACCAAACTCACTCAAGCCATTAACATATCATACTAAATCGTTTACATAATCAATCAACCCGTTTGTTACCCAAAATGGGTAAAAACACACTTAACCCAAACACCCCTTAAACCATGAACATAAACACTTAAACTCGTATATAAGGCGAACCGTTAGACATACTTTACAGTAACCAACAAAGACATAATTTTGACTCTTCACTACACATAACAAACCAATAAAAGACCAACGGGGGTTTAACTTTGACATTGAGCTCGGTACCTATCTATGCTTCTAAATGATTTCTACCTTCTAACCTGAGTTCCATTCCTCAAGTCTAATCTGAGCCAAGGCATATCCAACGCACATAACCTACAAAACGTTAGACACTTAAACCGTAAGCTTTCGCTTAGTAAGTAACCCGACATAAAACATATATCATACACACGTTACCACATAAGCATTATAACCACATAATTGCTTCAAACCAATATATATTCAATCCTTTTCATACATAACATCATAACGTAAGCCATTAACAATCCACAACAATCATGATCAACTACATACCTTATTAAGTCTAAAGCCAAAAAGCTTGTTGGGAATTAAATGTCTAAGGACTTAGTACTGCTGAGAATTACATTAATAGTACAAACTGTCAGTGTATAAGTGAAGACTGCTGAAGAAATAACTAACAATACAAACTGATGAGTTAGTACTGCTAGTTATATCAATGGTACTGCTGCATGCATAAGTGTTTTGTTTTAAGGATAAGTATGGAATAGATCCTATATATATCTTATTTAGTTAGAATTATACGGTAGAATACTTATCTTGTACATGACTCCTTAAGTCTATAAAAGGAGATCCTAGGTTAGATGTTGTGTACGTATCAATCACATCAGTCATAGTTTTTGTTAAGATTCAAGGTCATTGTAACCCTAGTGATAGCAAGATCACTCATATTATCATTGAATAATATTGAATCGTTTGTGTTCATTGCTCATATACAACCATTATTGTTCCATTAAACAAACCAAATATCTTCTAAGTGTGGTTAAGTAGATTCCGCATACTTAACTGCATCACAACAAAGTATCACAAACACGTTATAAGGGAGTAACATCCTAAGTGTTTTATAATCCTCTCAAGTGGTATCAGAGACAGGTTGATACTATTGAATTTAGAAGAACTCTTTTCTGAAGTAATGGACATAGAGACTACTCAAACAAACATGGCTGCTAAACTACCAATGCTCAAGCAAAACGAATTTGATATGTGGAGGCTGGGAATAGAACAGTACTTCCAAGTGCAGGACTATGCACTTTAGGAGATTATTGAAGAAGAAAATTCATTCAAACCTACCACATCTACAACAACAGTTGATGGTAAGGTAGAAACTGTTATTCAAACCTCTCCAGTGACTGCAAAAGAGAGGCTACAGAAGAAAAATGACATCAAGGCTAGGAGCTTGTTGATGATGACAATCCCTAATGATCAGCTCTTGAATTTCAGCAAGTATAAGGATGATGCAAAGTCCTTATTTGAAGCAATCATTGCTAGGTTTGGTGGGAATGAAGCCACCAAGAAGACCTAGAAGACTCTGTTAAAACAGAACTTTGAAAACTTTACTGCAACCAGTAATGAGTCTTTGGATCACATGTTCAATAGGCTATAAAAGATTGTTAGCCAGCTTGCTGTTCTTGGTGTTGATATACCTCAGGAAGATCTGAACTCCAAGTTCTTGAGGAGTTTACCTGCAGAAAGGGCTATGAATGTGGTGGTCTGGAAGAACAAGCTAGACATTGATTCTATGAGCCTCAATGACTTATACAGCAATTTCAAGATTGTTGAGCAGGATGTGAAGAATGCTGGAGGAACTAGTACAAGCACTGGGAACATGGTCTTTGTGTCATCTCCTAGTAATTCAAGTCCTGATGAAGTGAAGGTTGCTGCAGGAGTTAGTACTGCTAACCCTGGTGTTAGTACTGCTAGCTCATCAAGCAGTACTACTAGTATTCTGAATGAAACAACCTACTGTGCCTTCCTGACAACCTAGAATAATGGCTCAATACTGACTCATAAAGATCTCCAGGAGATAAATGATGATGATTTGGAGGAAATGGATCTCAAATGGCAGATTTCTTTTCTTAGCATGAGGGCTAAGAAATTGTATCAAATGACTGGAAAGAAGATCAACATCAACAGCTATGATACTGTTGGTTTTGACAAATCTAAGATAGAATGCTATAACTGTCACAAGTTGGGCATTTTTCAAGGGAATGAAGAAGGCCCAGACAACAAGATAGCAGGAACAAGGGCTATGGAAGCAAGTCCAAAGTAGTGGAAGATGCTGAGCCAACCTCCAAGGCTATGGTGGCTATTGATGGCTTAGGCTATGATTGGAGTTTTATGGTAGATGATGAGGAAGCACCTACTGAGATGGCACTTATGGCCTTCTCTGACTCTGAATCTGCTAAATGTTCTAAAACATGCACTGCTCTTAAAGAATTAGAAACTTTAAAGAAACACTGTGATGAGCAGAGGATTGATCTAAACAAAACTAATTACAATTTATCAAATCATAAGAGAGGTTTAGCAGTCCTAGAGGAACAAATAGTGCATTATAAGAATAATGAGATCACTTTTACTGAGGACATAGTTGTTCTTAAGAGAGATTTGTCACTTAGGAATGCTGAGATTAATTTGCTAAAATCAGAAATAGATAGAATCACTAAAGCAAAAGATAATATCCAGTTAACTGTAGACACTTTGGAATATGTATCAAAAGGAGTGAACAAAATCATAGAGTGCCAGATAGTTAATAAGGCTAAGTATGGGTTGGGATATAAATCATGTCCACCTCCTCACAGAGGAGTACCTGCACCCCCAGGAATTGACCTAGAGCATACAGGTTTACCTGAATTTCAACAACCTAAGTTAGAATATGGTCTTAAGCCAAAAGAGAATGTAGTTGTTGATAAGCCTGTAGAATTCAGTGAACCTTTTGAGAGTGCAAGTGACACTTCACTCACTGAGTACAAGGTTTCCACTGATAGGAATTCAGATGCTCCAACTATTGAGGACTGGACATATGATGATGAGGAAGATCAGGTTGTGTTTAAACCTGTTGTGGTTAATGTTGAAGGAACCAATGTTCCTAAGGTGGTAAATGATCAAACTGTTAGGCCTAAATCAAATGTTAAACCAGTTAGGAAAACAGTTAGGTATTGTGAGATGTATAGATCCACATTCAAGCCAAGAGGTAACCAGAGAAACTGGAATAACCTCAAGTCTCACCAACTAGGTGATGACTTTGTTCTGTATAAGAAGGCTTGTTTCACTTGTGGTAGTTTTCACCACCTTGAGGCTTTTTGTAATAACCATCAGGGTAGAAAGATGGTTACTGGAAATAATAGGGTAACTGGGAACTTAAGTCATAGGGTGAACTCTAACAGGTCTCAAACTCACCCCAATGCTAATAGAATGACACCCAGAGCACTTTTATTAAAGACTGGCCCAAAACAAATTAGTACTGCTCGACCAGCAGTTTGTACTGCCAGACCTTTTAAAAATGTTTACCCTAGACCAGCAGTTAAAAGTGCAAAACCAACTTTCAAATATGCACCACAAACTGCAAAAAGGACTTTTCAAAAGAAAGCAGTGATACAAAAACAAATTTGGAAACCAAAGGCACAAACTGCAAAGCCAGCAGTTAGTACTGCTAGCCAAGCAGTTAGTACAGGTAACTTTAAAAACACTGCTAGGGATAAGAGGGCAAATGATGTAAAGGCCTCAGCATGTTGGATTTGGAGACCCATCCAGTCCAATGGTGCATCAACTGTTCTAAAAAGATTTGACTATATTGATGCACAAGGCAAACCCAAGTCAGTGATGGCTTGGGTACCCAAAGGAAACTAATTTCCTTATTTCATATGCAGGAACATTTACAGGACAATGATGAAGATCAAGGTTATGCAGACAGTGGATGTTCCAGGCACATGACAGGCAACATGTCCTATCTTTCAGACTTTCAACCAATGGATGGAGGATATGTTACCTTTGGGGGAGGAATAGGAGGAAGAATTACTGGTAAAGGTACATTGAAAACCGGTAAATTAGACTTTGAGGATGTGTACTTTGTGCAAGAGCTTAAGTGTAACTTGTTTGGTGTCTCACAAATGTGTGACAAAAAGAACAATGTTCTTTTTACTGACACTAAATGTCTTGTGCTTTCTCCAGAATTTAAGCTTCCTGATGAAAGTCAGGTTCTTCTTAAAGTTCCAAGAAAGGGCAACATGTACAGTGTTGATATGAAGAAGATTGTTCCTAAAGAGGCTCTTACTTGTCTTGTTGCAAAAGCCACACTAGATGAGTCTATGTTATGGCATAGAAGACTTGGTCACATAAATTTCAAAACCATAAATAAAATTGTAAAAGATGGTTTGGTAAGAGGCTTGCCTCAGAAAAGATTTGAAAATGACCAGACTTGTGTTGCATGCCTTAAAGGCAAACAACACAAGGCTTCTTGTAAGCCCAAGACCCTTAACTCTATCGACCAACCTTTGTTTATGCTACATATGGATTTATTTGGCCCAACTTCTATGAGTAGTATTATGCATAAAAGGTATTGTCTGGTAGTTACTGATGACTATAGCAGGTTCACATGGGTTTTCTTTTTAGGTTCTAAGGATGAGACACCTAGCATTCTTAAAACATTCATTACTGAGAATCTGAGATAGAAAACTTGATGGATAAGAAAGTTAAAGTCATTAGGTATGACAATGGGACAGAGTTCAAGAATAGGGTTATGGATGAGTTTTGTAAAGAGAAAGGTATTAGAAGAGAGTTTAGTGCTGCTAGAACTCCTCAACAGAATGGTGTTGCTGAAAGGAGAAATAGAACACTAATAGAAGCTGCTAGAACCATGTTAGCTAACTCTAAATTGCCCATCACTTTTTGGGCTGAAGCAGTTAATACTGCTTGCTATGTGCAGAACAGGGTTTTGGTAGTTAAACCTCACTACAAGACACCATATGAGCTGTTTAGAGGTAGAACTCCTGCATTAGGATTTCTAAGACCTTTTGGGCGTCATGTAACTATTCTAAATACCTTAGACCATCTAGGAAAGTTTGATGGCAAATCTGATAAAGGATTCTTGGTTGGTTACTCTCTACATAGCAAGGCCTTTAGAGTATACAACACAAGAACAAGGAAAGTTGAGGAGAACCTACATGTACAGTTTTTAGAAAATAAATCTAACATTGCAGGTGAAGGTCCAAAATGGTTGTTTGACCTTGATACTCTAACCCAATCCATGAATTATGTGCCAGTTGTTGCAGGAACCTTTTCTAATAATTTTGCAGGTTCAGAAGCTGATGATGCAACAGATGAAGCAGGCTTGGGAAAGGAGAAAGATCAAGATCAGATATTGATGCCAATATGGAACAGTGTAGATTCATCTTCAAAGATTGGTGAGCCTTCTACTGATGAAGCCAAAGAAGGTATTGAAGATGAAAACAATGTAGATGGAACTGAAGAAAAAGAGAATCAAGATAACAGTACCAATGATGATTGTACTGTTGAGACCCAAAATGGTATTGCTGGGCAAACAGTTTATACTGCTGGTCCATCAGATGCCAATGCTGCTGATTTCTCAAAAGATGAGGTGGATATCAACAATCTACCACCTACCTATACAGTTCTCACTACACCACACACAAGGATACACAGAGATCACACTCTAGACAATGTGATTGGCGACATGCAGTCTGGAGTAAAGACAAGAAAGCAACTCATGACTTTAGACCAAAAAGGGTTTCTTAGTGCAGTTTATGAAGAAAAGCAGCATGAAGATGCCAATACATGCTTGTTTGTATGTTTCCTCTCATAGTCTGAACTCAAAAATGTTCTCAAAGCCTTAGAAGACTCAAGCTGGGTAGAAGCAATGCAAGAGGAGCTTCTCTAATTCAAGATTCAGAAGGTTTGGGTACTAGTGGATTTACCCAAGGGTATGAGGGTAATTGGCACCAAATGGATTTTCAAAAACAAGAAGGATGAAAGGGGAATTGTGATTAGAAACAAGGCTAGACTTGTAGCCCAGGGGTATACACAAGAAGAGGGAATAGATTATGAAGAATTCTTTGCACCAGTAGCTAGGATTGAAGCAATCAGACTATTCTTGGCCTATGCTTCTTTCATGGGCTTCACTGTTTACCAAATGGATGTTAAAAGTGTCTTCTTGTATGGTACTATTGAAAGAGGAGGTGTATGTCTCACAACCTCCAGGTTTTGTTGATCCAGAACATCCTGATAATGTGTACATGGTTGTGAAAGCTCTTTATAGTCTACATCAAGCTCCCAGGGCATGGTATGAGACTTTGGCTTCCTATTTGCTAGAGAATGGATTTCAAAAGGGCAAGATTGATCAGACACTTTTCATTAAGAAGAACAAGAAGGATATCTTGCTAATACAGGTGTATGTAGATGATATTATCTTTGGATCTACAAGGAAGGATATGTGTGTAGAGTTTGAGAAACTTATGCATGATAAGTTTCAGATGAGTTCTATGGGGGAACTTACCTTCTTTTTGGGGTTACAAGTGAAGCAATCTAGTGAAGGCATATTTATCAGCCAAGATAAATATGTAGCAGAGATTCTAAGGAAGTTTCAATTTGCTAATGCTAAAGTGGCAAGCACACTAGTTGATTTAGACAAACCTTTACTTAAAGATGATGATGGAGAATGTGTTGATATAGTCGATTATAGTCCAAGGAATTACAAAGGAAATATGCAAAACCCGAGTCGTTTGTCCCGACGAAGATTGAATGGAATTGTGATTCGGGATCGTGATTTGTGAAGTGAATGTGAATACACTAGTACAAAAACGACCTATGGTCACACATGGTCGATTTGGGACAGCCACACATTCAAATATTTGTGTGGCTGAAGGTAGGTAAATTGACAGCATTTACGAATTAGTCACACATGAGCATTTCGAATGTGTGACCATAAGAACTCTATTGCCACACAATCGACCCTTATGTGACTAAACGTAACTGGTGATTTTGTTCCAGATCATTTAGTCACATATGCATTTGGAACGTGTGAAAAATACAAGTAACCTTGATGCCATATATGGTCACACTAAACTTATAGTCACATTTGCTTCTAATAGTATGACCAAATGCCACATACGGTCACACAAAACAGTCTGTCACACATTATTTAAGTGTAGCCAAAATCCAATACATATTGTCACACTAAACAGTTTGTCACACATTATTTAAGTGTAGCCAAAACATGATTTGTGTGACTAAATGTTAACAAAGGCCACACAAAAACCAAATTCATGTGGCAAGTGGATGATCAATAGTCATACAAAATACACATTCCTTCACTTTAAATAGCATATGGTCACACTTATTAACACTTTTGGTCACTTGATGGTTAGTTGTATGTGACTAAATACACTCCCAAAAACATGCTTTGTGTGACTAAATGTTAGTAAAGGCCACACAAAAACCAAATTCATGTGGCAAGTGGATGATCAATAGTCACACAAAATACACATTCCTTCACTTTAAATAGCATATGGTCACACTTATTAACACTTTTGGTCACTTGATGGTTAGTTGTATGTGACTAAATACACTCCCAAAAACATGCTTTGTGTGACTAAATGTTACCAAAGGCCACACAAAAACCAAATTCATGTGGCAAGTGGATGATCAATAGTCACACAAACTACACATTCCTTCACTTTAAACAGCATATGGTCACACTTATTAACACTTTTGGTCACTTGATGGTTAGTTATATGTGACTAAATACACTCCCAAAAACATGCTTTGTGTGACTAAATGTTAGTAAAGGCCACACAAAAACCAAATTCATGTGGAATTTGGATGATCAATAGTCACACAAAATACACATTCTTTCACTTTAAACAGCATATGGTCACACTTATTAACACTTTTGGCCACTTTAGGGTTAGTTTTATGTGACTAAATACACTCCCAAAAACATGCTTTGTGTGACTAAATGTTACCAAAGGCCACAGAAAAACCAAATTCATGTGGCAATTGGATGATCAATAGTCACACAAAATACACATTCCTTCACTTTAAACATCATATGGTCACATTTATTCACACCTTTGGTCACTTTATGCTTAATTGTATGTGACTAAATACACCCAAAAAAGCATGCTTTGTGTGACTAAATGTTACCAAAGGCCACACAAAAACAAAATTCATGTGGTCATTGGATGATCAATAGTCACACAAAATACACATTCCTTCACTTTAAACATCATATGGTCACACTTATTCACACTTTTGGTCACTTTATGCTTAGTTGTATGTGACTAAATACACCCAAAAAAGCATGCTTTGTGTGACTAAATGTTACCAAAGGCCACACAAAAACAAAATTCATGTGGACATTGGATGATCAATAGTCACACAAAATACACATTCCTTCACTTTAAACATCATATGGTCACATTTATTCACACCTTTGGTCACTTTATGCTTAATTGTATGTGACTAAATACACCCCAAAAACATGCTTTGTGTGACTAAATGTTACCAAAGGCCACACAAAAATGAAATTCATGTGGCCATTGGATGATCAAACATAAAATACAAATTCTTCCACTTTAAACATCATATGGTCACACATATTCACACTTGTGGTCACTTTATTCTTAATTGTATGTGACTAAATACACCCCAAAAACATGCTTTGTGTGACTAAATGCTACCAAATGCCACACAAAAACAAAATTCATGTGGCTATTGGATGATCAATAGTCACACAAGATACACATTCCTTCACTTTAAACATCATATGGTCACACTTATTCACACTTTTGGTCACTTTATACTTAATTGTATGTGACCAAATTTACCCCAAAAGCATGCTTTGTGTGACTAAATACTACCAAAGGCCACACAAAAACAAAATTCATGTGGCCATTGGATGATCAATAGCCACACAAAATACACGTTCCTTCACTTTAAACATCATATGGTCACACTTATTCACACTTTTGGTCATGTTATGCTTAATTGTATGTGACTAAATATTACAAAAGGCCACCCGAACATAAAATTCATGTGGAAATTGGATGAACAATAGTAACACAAAATACGCATAAATAATAGGTCAATCATTTTTTGTTATCTTTAAGGTAAATTGTAGGGTATTCACAATGCAAGAAACACTAGTTTGAGGCTATAGATTGGATCGAATGAAAGATAATTTAGAGAGAGAAAGATGGGAACTTCTAGTGAGAGAAATATATGTGTATTAGCTTCAAAGTAATGAGAGTTCCAACCCTTCCCTTGTGTGGGAAGGGGTATTTATACTTACAATATATTATGCCCCTAGCGAGCTGTAGAGTGAGCTGAGAGAGGGTAAAGACTCGACCCACTCCACAATACTAATAATACTAACTAAGCTACTACTAATATTACTGATAATCCTATGAGCTATGATGTATTAATAATTACTCGGGGTGACCGAGTCTTCAGCTGAATATTCATATTCCTAACAATCTCCCCCTAAGGGAGGTCACCCCAGAAGCAATGTTCTGAATTTCAGCACTTCTTCCTTGGATCTTGACATCATAGCTCGTAATCATTGAATCTTCTATATCAAAGATTGTTGTGCAAACATCAGTGATCCGAAGATGACTTCTCTTTTGTCTTGGATGAACTTTGAGTAATCTTTGAAAGTATCATCCCTCTTGAGTCTCCAAGTCATCTTACAGTAGTAATACTCCATGTGATGAAATATATTTAGAGCCGACATGCTCACACGATATGGTGTCATGATCTTCAGCATCAGAGTTAGCAGAAGCTGTGTTGAAGGTCTTTTAGGGTGATCATGACTTCTTTGATGATGATGTGGTGTGAACATGTGGTGATGGATTGGCATCTTTTCTGCAACCAGCTACAACAGCAACCAGCTACAGCATTCCACAGCAACAACCGCCAGAAATTCCTGCATACGACAGTTAGCAATAATTCGACCGGTACTTACAAGTTTGGACTTCGAGATAGTCAACAGCATAGTGTGAAGACTCTCTCTAATCCTTACCAAGACCGTTCCTAATCGAAAACCCACAGAGGGCCTTTTAAGATTTTACCGTAGTAAATCAACGATTAGGTGAGTCGCTGGAGATCACTCCACGACTGTAGACCGTTAGAAACCGCCGTGACCACTAAGCGTAATCCATAAAGAATTACCGAAGTGACCTGCTTTCAGGGCTGCTTGATGTTGACCCTGGCAGGAATTTCCATTCAATCATTGAGAATTACATTAGTAAATTCCCTCATAAATGTTCTGGCAGATTGCTAAGACCTGCGTAGGACTCTTAAGTTTACAACTGGTGTCCTTAATGTTGAACACCCAGTGTAGAAATAATTCGTGTTCCTATGAGATCTTATTATGCATCTCGTGGCTCTAGACTCGATAGTGCGTTTTGATTTAGAGAGCGGAGGCTGGAGAGAACTGCCACCTTTTCAATATCATCTAACTCGGAGTGAGAGAGACGATAGGAATGTATTGAACTCCGTGACAATTGAAACAAGAATCCTTTGAGGGACCTTGAGTGGCTAGGGAGGGTTGTGCAGCGTATCACTGGGTCCATGATACTTTGTCTTCAATGCCAGCAATCAACTAATTGATTCTGACAGCATATGTATTGACCCGTTTTCTGCCTAAGTTGTAAGGAGGGCTTCTTTCTTTTCACCCTTTATCTTTACAATTCTTTTTCATTCTTCAACCCCTTCAGTGCTTACCGAGACTTCATAACTAACACCTTGTTGGGTTTATTCCAGTGTCAGCTCCATCTCAGTCGGCACTCTTCCCTTATTCACTTTTCTCCTTTTAAATCATACCTAAGGACTTCTACACTAACTAGTGGAGTATCCCTGGGTAGATCCCTCCGGCTCTGGCGGGATCATGGGAACTTGAACCTAACCTAACCATCCTTATAACTCCATACGTTAATAACAATGGTCAGTCTTTGATATTCATCCATGATTGCCAAACCAAATCCTTGAAAAATCTCTCAAAGTGTTCATGATTTTGAAACACATTTTTGCAAACACTTGAGAGTTTTATATTTTTCAAATGCTCCCCCTCAACATGTGCTCGATTGATAGTTTTATAAATTTGTACATGTTAGGTAGAGCTCGCACTTTTTGAATTGATCCACTTTCAGTGAACATGACCGATTCGAGACACGCTTACATCACTAGTTAGACTAGCTTGAAATTATTACCCGGCCTGGTCAAGTCCACAGAAAGTTTCTCGAAACGGTACACTCTACTTAGATACATCTCTTTCGAGACACGCTTACATCACTGGTTAGACCAGCTTGAAATTATTACTCGGCCAAGATGTATCCTTTCGATTGATGGCAATTCGAGTTTCGTCAATTCATTGGTGAAGACTGAGTCTTGCTCACATGAGATGCCAAATCCTTTGTTTTGTTAAAAAAACATTTGCTCCCCCTCAATATGTGCATCGATATAAGAAAGATTTTCGTACATATGGAAGAGCTTGCGTGTATGACCAAAACATTTTGCTCCCCCTCAATATGTGCCTTGATATGCAAAATGGTTTAGCACATACGGGAGAGCTTACATTAATTTCCAAATCATCACATTTTATCAGAATTTCATATTTAAATCACATTCTCTCCCCCGATCAAAAATTTCAAACCATTTGAGATTTGAGATCCCAATTGATTTAAATAGGTTTAGAAAATTTTGGGAGAAGATGTGGTCAGGTTTAAATGTATTCTGATTTTAGAGCATACTATGCTCCCCCCGAAACAACGAGAGAGTGTCACTGCTGATGTTTGCACAAATTTGGCAAGGTGTCGGAAATTTGAACAAATAAGCTCCCCCTCAATTAATGACCCATTTTCCATGGAAAGAGCTGTAGTCATTCAATTGAGCGACGGGTATTTGTGAAAATTTAGATCAATTTACCACCTTGTGTAACATCAAGACTCTCTAGAAGAATCAAATAAGATAAGGAGTCTGATGTAAAGAAGACTTCTCTTCTAATACACGAAATGACGCACTGAAACGTACATCAAGTCGGGAGAACATGGATATGAAGTAATCCATGCCCAGGTGAACATCACCCGGTTGGAGGAACAGCTGTCTTTTAGGCGACATGCTTTCCCCATTGTACAGTGCGGGTTGCAGTATGAAGTAACTGCAAGCCATTAAGACATGTTTTAACAGATTAGTATAACTTCTGCTCGAGCTTCATTTAAGAATCCGTGCCATTGTTGAATGACATTTCTAGATCCGTAAATGTTATCGATAAACAGAAGACATGCCTAGGTAGGACTATTTTTGGTATTTTCTGATTTTTTCGATTTTTATGGTTTTTATAGGTTTTATATTTTTGTATTTTTCTTTTTGATTTAAGATATATACAACTATGTACAAGGATATAAGAAGACAATCCTTTACTCCTCCTTTTCTTCCTGAAGACACTTGAGGGTTTCAGGAGTCATGCTTCTCATGCCAAGGCGTGGGAGAATAAACTGAAACCTTTCTCTTGGGAGGGCCTTGGTGAAGATGTCAGCTAACTGAAACTCTGTCCTCACGAAGTATAGTTCCACAATTCCTTTTTCCACCTGTTCCCTGATGAAGTGATGCCTGATGTCGATGTGTTTTGACCTGGAGTGCTGAACATTGTTACAACAAAGAGCAATGGCGCTTTTGTTGTCACAATATAGGGGAATTTTGTTGTATGAGAATCCATAGTCCGAAAGCTGTGATCGCATCCAAAGGATTTGTGCACAACAAGCAGACATAGCAATGTACTCAGCTTCAGTAGATGATATGGAAGTACTCATCTGCTTCTTAGAAGACCAACTAACCAACTTTTCCCCTAAAAACTGAGCTCCTCCTGAAGTACTTCGACGAGTGTCTTGACATCCCGCATGATCAGCATCCGCGTAAGCCGTTAACTCCATTGCAGTGTCCTTAGGATACCAAAGACCCATATGAACCGTGCCTTGAAGATATCGGAAGATCCGTTTCACTGCTTCAACATGCTTCTTGGTTGGTCTGGATTGATACCGAGCACACATACATACAGCAAACAGAAGATCTGGTCTGCTAGCCGTGATGTACATCAAAGATCCAATCATGCTTCGATATTTCGTTATATCCACTGGAATCCCTGAAGGATCTTCATCCAGCTTCGTTCTTTCAACCATGGGAGTGTCAACAGGTTCACTTGAATGAAATCCAAACTTATTCAAGATCTCATTGGCGTATTTGGATTGATTAATGAATATGCCACCGGGACTTTGAGAGACTTGTAATCCTAAGAAGAATGACATTTGTCCCATCATAGACATTTGGAACTTGGAATTCATCTCTTTTGAAAAACTATCACATTCACTAGGATCTGTTGAAGCAAAGATGATATCATCTACATATATCTGAACTAGTAGTAGATGATTTCTTGACTTCCTGGTGAATAGTGTAGGATCAACAACACCCTTGGAGAATCCGTTCACTAGGAGGAATTTGGACAATGTATCGTACCATGCCCTTGGTGCCTGTTTTAACCCATAGAGAGCCTTCTTCAAGCGGTAAACATGAGTAGGATGTTCAGTATCCACGAATCCTTCTGGTTGACTCACATAAACTTCTTCCTTTAAGTCGCCATTCAAGAATGCCGTTTTGACATCCATTTGGTAGACTATCATATTTCGACTAGCAGCATTTGCCAGGAAGATTCTTATAGCTTCAATTCTAGCAACCGGAGCAAACGATTCTTCAAAATCAATGCCCTCTTCTTGTCTGAACCCTTTAGCAACTAGCCGTGCCTTGTTCTTTAATACATCACCATACTCATCAAGCTTCACTTTGAAGATCCACTTTAAAGCAATGATCATTGCAAGCTCTGGAGGAGGCACTAATTCCCATACTTCAAGTCGATCAAATTCATGGATTTCATCCTGCATAGCCTGGAACCAGCAATCTTTAGTCATAGCTTCTTTGGCATCTTTTGGTTCGACTTTGGATAGTACGGAATTGAAGAAACACCATAGTGCATCAGTGGCTAGTTGATTACGTGTGGATACTGGACGTGAAGGATTGCCTATGATGTTGTCGATTGGATGATCACTGGTCCATTTCCTGAGATGGTCGTGAGGTTGTGGGTTATGAACAGACGTAGCAGTGCTGTGTCCTTCAAGTGAGGATGTGTCTGATGAATGCTCAGGAGCAAATATGTTTTCAAAAGGAGCCTCATCAACAGGAGCAAAAGGATTAACTTCCAAAGAATGATTATCTGAAGATTCTTGCATTACTGGAGAAGATTGAGCGTTTGATGACGAAGGCGATTGACTGGCAGCTGGAGCATTATGACTGACTGATACTGAAGCTGTAGGGCCTTCTGAACCTTGTGGGGCTTGAACCTCGGTCATAGGAAGTATAGCAGGTTCACTCGGGATGGTTCCATTCGTTGGCTCAAAGTATTCATCAAACATAGGATCGAATAACTTCTTCAACTCCTCACAAGTAGGTGGCACATAAGAATCTGCAGGCGTGGAATTCTGTACAAGTCCTGAACTAATGGGTCCAGGAGACAAAAGGTTAAGATCGGGTCCAGAACTAATTTGTCCTGAAGCAGGTTGCTCACTCAGCTCATCGAACGTAACATGAATGGTTTCCATGATTTTACGGGTTATCTTGTTGTAGATTCGATACCCTTTACTGTCTGGTGCGTATCCAACAAAAATACCTACATCTGCTTTAGCTCTTAACTTTCCCAAGTCTTGACTATCGTTGGTAGGGTAACAAAGTACACCAAACACACGGAGAAAGGAAAGATCTGGTTTCTTATTATGAATTAACTCGAAGGGAGTCTTCTCATGAACTGGATGAATTAGGGATCGGTTTTGAGTGTAACATGCTGTTGCAATAGCCTCTGCCCAGAGAAACATCGGTGTCTTTGAAAATATAAGCATAGTTCTTGCAGCCTCCACCAGAGTACGGTTCCTTCGTTCAAACCACTCCGTTTTGTTGAGGAGTGCGAGGGATACTTTTCTGATGCGTGATGCCAATACTTTCATAGAAATTACGGAGTTGTTGGTTAACGAACTCCGTACCATTATCAGTGCGGATGATTCTGACAGTTTTATCGAGCCTTACTTGCAGCTGTTTTATCAGTTTAATGATAACCTCTGGAGTTTCGTCCTTGGTTCTCAAAAACTTCACCCATGTGAACCGAGAATAATCATCTACAATCACCAGAACGTACTTCTTTCCATTTATGGTTTGTATTCTCATTGGTCCACACAAATCCATGTGGAGGGTATGAAGAACTTCCAAGTTGGTGTTGATGGTTTTAGGCTTGTGGGTTTGTTTCTTGCTTTTACCCAGTTGGCATGCAGAGCAGAGATGATCTTTCTCATATTTTAGTCTGGGCATTCCTCTAACAAGATCTTTACGGGAAAGATTATTTATGGTACCGAAGTTCAAGTGGTTCAAACGACGATGCCACAACCATGATTTTGTTTTAGAGGCTTTAGAAAGCAAGCAAATGGGAGAGGACTTCAACATTTCTTCAATCGATATGGTGTATAGATTGGTGCCCCGACTGCCCTTAAGGAGATCTATACCATCCAATTCTCTGACGAAACATGTATGCTTTCGGAAAGCCACTTCCAGATCTGAATCACAAAATTGACCCACAGAAAATAGATTGTGCCCTAGTCCTTCCACATAATATACCCTTGAGATTACACTGTCACCAAACACATAATCTCCATAACCCATAATAGCACCAAAGTGGTCGTTCCCAAATCTAACTGTCCCGATAAACTTTTTCACGAAGTTCTTGAGCCGCGAGCGATCCCCAGTCATATGTTTTGAGCAGCCTGAGTCCAAATACCACAGGACGATTTGTACGACCTGCATTTGAAACCAGACAACAATGGATAACTGAAAAATGTGGATCCCCAAGTGCAATTGGGGTCCATTTGGTCAGCACACACATATTCAGGAACCACAGATTTCACAGATGCTACTGTCTTTACTGAGGAGACAGAACTAGAGGTAGGACAAGACCTAGATGGAAGGCATTGTGACTCTAAAGACAGGATTCTACCAGTTGGTCTCCATTCCTTATTCTTCACAATTTTATGCATATTCATTTTAGGTAATGGTCTCTGTTTTCCTAAATTGAATTTCCTTCCAGTGGGTCTCCATTGATAGCCTATGCTAGCAAATGTTTTTCCTGTAGCTTTCCAAACTTTCTTGCATGTTTCAGTTATCCTACCATTCTTAACATGGGGTGATGCAGAAGACATCAAGAAGGACACAACACAATCATCATGATTAGCAGAAATTAAACAATTGTCGCATGTTTTACAGATAGCATTAGAATTCGAATTAATTACAGTACTTTTGATACTAGAATCAACACGATTCATCCTACTCATTGCAAACTTATTGTTCCTAGTTTGGGCTTCTACATTCTTCAAGTGATCATTCTTAGCTGGCGCAGTCCTATCTTTTCTTGCATTTTCTCTAGACCTTGACTCGCTAGCTTGGGTGTCACTTTTTACTCCTGTAGAAGCATCGAATGAAACATTAGTTCGTTTTTCTGTCACATGCCTTCCAGATAATGATGTGTTGGGTTCTGATGTTTTTGGTGGTAGATCAAAGGCTACATGCTTGTTCTCAACAGTAGATGATGATGCAACAAATCTATCTCTATGTCTGCTAAACTTAGGAGTTGAACCTATGGCATATTCTAAGTTTTCCTGAATCCTTTTCGTGAGTTTGCAGGCATAGACAACTGCCTTATCAAGTGGCTTATCAGTCCTATCCTCTTCAACCACCTCACGAAGTGTGTCAAGGCCCTCTCTAAGATGATCGAGATATGTTTGATGGGCGAGGTTGTTATTTCTAAGCTTAAACGGAATATGCCCAACATCAACATCATACTTTTTACTATCAGTAGCCTTTGGTGCATCACAATTACAAGTGGTGCATGGCATTTTACCTTTCACCCGAACCTTCAGATTCTCAATTTCATTTGTCAAAGAGGTTATTTGATCATTGTGATTGCTTCTTGTAACTTTAATAGAATCATATAACTCTTTGAAATGTTGTTTAACCTTTGAATTTTCTTCTCGATAACACTCATTTTCATAATGTAACTTATTTATGGTGTTTTGATATTGAAAATTCTGAGAATCTAAAGACGAAGGTTTATTGGTGCCATATACTTCACACTTGTTGGATTTCAATTGGGCAATTTGGGCCCTCAGCAGTCGAATCGTGTTCGTGTGAGCTTGAATTGTCTCATCTCGTTTGCTTAATTCAAAATAAGTATAAAATTCAGGAGCATCCAAGGATGTCTTGTCATTTGATATTTTATGTTTTTCATTTAAATGTTGATATTTCAATTGCAAATTAAGAAATTCAACTTCCAATTTTGAAAAACGTTTAACCATATTATCATGGTCATCTTTTTGAATTTTTTCAAGCAATTTTAAATTCTCCCCCTCAAGCTCAACAACACGATTCTGGGTGACATTTAACGCAATAGCATACTCATTAAATTGACAAGCAGATAATGCAGAATCAGTGACAGTGTAAAATACATCTTGTGCAATACATTTAGCAATCAAGTTGTCGTTAGTAATGAGTATGTTTGTTCTTTCAATCTCTCGACTCTTAAGTTCTATTGCATGTTCATTCACCTCATTTTCCATATCTTTAAACACTACTTCCATTTCTTTTATTTCGGCTTTAAGGGCAGTGTGCAACCCTTCAAAGTGTTCCTTAAGTAGCTTAAAGAATGGCATGACCTCAGTTAAGTAACACCTTTTTTCATGTTCAAAACACCTTTCCCCCTCAGTAATGCCGGTTAGTGTGATTCTCTTCTTACATGTTTTATCAAAATCAGCAAATAATTGCCAAAGCACATATAAGCTGATAGAGGTTTTGCATTCAGTGGGAAGAGACAAAGGCACCAGATTCCTAGGTGTATTGGGAGGATACACCATTATGGACGCAACTTTTCTAATGAGGGGGGTGTTGGCCTTAAGTTTATCTACCTTAAGTTTCTCATTATCTTGTTTCCAAAATATCTGTTCAGGTGTTAACTTCTTTTGAGGAGCAAACACAGTCAAACGATTTTCCTCATAATAATCATGGGGTTTGATTATTATTCGTCTGGCTATGCACTCGGGATCCCTCATTTTCTCAATCATTTTTTCCCTCGTTTTATCACTTATCTCATCCTCTTCATTAGTGTGGATATGCTCAGGTTGGTCATGAATAGGCATAAGCATCACATTACCATCATATAGGGCTGGTTGAAGTACTTTCATGTCCCTAAGGATGGTTGACTTAGGTTCACCTATCATGATTTTACTATGCTTATCACTCAACTTTCTGTGCTTATGAATCATTTGAGCAGTTTGTATGGTTTGATTTTGTGTGTACAACTTATCTTCAAGCTTATTTTTTAACGTCTTGAGTCTAGAGAAATCATTTAAAAGAGTTGTTTCTTTTTGTTTGAATTCTTGCTTAAGTGTATCGACACACTTTTGTGCTACCTGTTTCTGTTTGACAGACTGTGCTAGCTGACTTTTCAAAGAACTCAACTCTAATTTTAATGTTTCTTCTCTTACTCTAGACTCTTTAATAAGTGTACTCATTTGACCTTCTAATTTCTGCTCTCGTTCATTAAGCTCAAACTTAGCACGCTGTTCATACATAGCCACTTGTTCTTTATAGATGTTTAGTTTCGTGATCAAGTTATCATCAGGGACAGGCAATTTGTTCTCATGGCACTCGCATGCATTCTCTATATTATCCATATTATCTAAGGCACATACATTCCTCCTAACACAGACATCATTATTGACAAAAGATTCACCATTTGGTACATCAGGTGAGTTGTTGTGATTCAAATACTGTTCATATGAAATAATATTGCTATTTTCCATGTCAACATTACTTGAGTCAGAAACATTTGCCTGATGTACTTCTTCGGGATTCTTTTGTCCCTCGACAATATTATATGTGTCATAAATTTTTAGTACCTCAGATATCACGGATGCATTAGAAGGACCAGCTTGACGGGGAGATGAGACCATGGAGGACAAGTTAGCCATAAAGATTGTTTGAGCCGTAGGTTCATCATCTACATCAGAGTCATATGCATCACAGTCATCTGCCTTGAAGATGTTAGGATCATTGAGTGCTAGATCCTGAACAGGTTTCTCATCCACATCTTCATCAAAAGTATTTCCTCCATCTCCTGCCAAGAACAATAACTCTTCCTCATCCAATACAGCTCCATTCTCTTGAGCTTGCATTAACAGCATCTTGTCTTTGAAGTAATCTGAATTCTGAGGACGTTTAGGTTGATTGCAGTTTCTAGCAATGTGTCCAAGCCCCCCACAATTATAACACTTGATCTGTTTCCCTTGCCCCTGATTGGCATTCCCTGCTCTATTCTGCACATAACCTCGACCCATGTTTCTACCAGCTCTCCCTTGCACATTCTGAACCACAATTTTCCCATCCTCCACCATTGCTAGATTGCGTGGGTTGGATGAATTCCTTAACTGATTGTTGGTCTGAGGGAGTGATGCTTGAAACTGTTGAACCAGTAATGAAACTTGATTGGTGAGATTGTCAATCATTTTGTTGGTCTGAGAGTACCCTGAGTCAAGTTGAGAGCTCATAGCAGGTACTTGTGAGTGAAGTTGATGATAGCTTGGGTTGGGTGATGATTGGATTGTTGGTTGAACATTTGTCATGAACGCCAGTGGATCATTTGTAGTTGAAGGACTTAACTTTTCTCTCAGCACTCGATCATAAACAGCATGCTTCTCATGTTGTTGCAGGTATGCATATAGCTGTTCATAGTTGGTATCCCTTAAACCTTTGTTGAGTTTGACTGCAGTCACAAATCTGTCCCATTCAGGAGTCATATTCTTCACAAACTTTGAGTTAAGTTGGATATTGGGCATAGTCATTCTGATCATCCTCATATCATTCACCAACTTATGAAATCTCACATAGTAGTCTGTGACATTCTCTCCTGGGTTCATTTTGAAATGCTCGAACTCGTCATACAGCTGTGACTCACGATCTTCTTTTGTGAGTTCAGACCCTGCTAACAGCATCTTAACGTTGTCCCACACAGCTTTGGCTTCAGTGTTGAAATTGATGAGCTTGTATACATCCTTTGGAAGACCTTGAATGACTATGTTTGAGGCTCTAATGTCGGCATCATACCTCTTCTTTTCTTCTTCATTAAGATCATTGTAGTTTCTAGGTCTGTCTATGCCCTAAGTCACAGTCCCATCTTCACCAGTTGTAACAACATCTCTGGTGGTACCCATCTGATATGGTCCATCGTCAATTGACTTAAGAATGTTAACTCCATTATCTTTTCCCAAGCAGTAAAGTCTTATTCGTTGTGCCCAAGACTCATAATCGGTCATATCTAGCATAGGTGGACGAGTGTCAGATCCTGCTGCTTGAATATCTTCTGATGATGTGTTAGATGTGGTAGCCATAGTAACTACGGGATTTTACAGATCTTGTGATTTAACCGAGAAATCGAATCTTTCGCGGGAATTTCTAAAATCACCAAGACACAAACCGCCTAGACAAACCGCGTAGACACAAACTGCGTATGCGCCTAAGAGACAAACCGAGTTCACACAGGAGATACAAACCGCGTTGACACAAACCGCGTATGTGCCTAAGAGACAAACCGAGTTCACACTAGATATACAAACCGCGTTGACACAAACCGCGTATGCACCTAAGAGACAAACCGAGTTCAAACTGGAGATACAAACCGCGTTGACACAAACCGCGTATGCGCCAAAGAGACAAACCGAGTTCACACTAGAGATACAAATCGCGTTGACACAAACCGCGTGTGCGCCTTAGAGACAAACCGAGTTCACACTAGAGATACAAACCGCGTTGACACAAACCGCGTATGCACCTAAGAGACAAACCGCGTTGGCACAAACTTCCAAACCTGTCACTTTCAATGCAGTTTGTCCTTTTGCCTAAACTAGTAAAAAGACAAACCGCATACCCGATGTAACACAAACCGCGTTCAAGATCGTCCAAACTACACAAACCGCATTCAAGAACACTTGAAAGAAAAAACACTCGAATCACTCTAAAACACCACACCAACCTTAAATCTGTGAATCCAAGCACTAAATACTACTCTTATACTATT
Source organism: Artemisia tridentata subsp. tridentata (assembly GCA_021014915.2). Taxonomy (NCBI): domain Eukaryota; kingdom Viridiplantae; phylum Streptophyta; class Magnoliopsida; order Asterales; family Asteraceae; genus Artemisia; species Artemisia tridentata. The sequence goes on from CP139507.1 coordinate 113,220,488, forward strand.
CCTAAGCTAGAAAGTACAAGTTATAACAACTTTAAATCACTAAACAAATCACAAAATGAAATAAAAGTATCTTAACAAATATCTTAACAAATCGAACCAAAAACCTCACAAACTACACAAATCCGTGAATACCAACTCTCATGGACCTAATCATGGCTCTTGATACCAATTGTAGGGTATTCACAATGCAAGAAACACTAGTTTGAGGCTATAGATTGGATCGAATGAAAGATAATTTAGATATAGAAAGATGGGAACTTCTAGTGAGAGAAATATATGTGTATTAGCTTCAAAGTAATGTGAAGTTCCAACCCTTCCCTTGTGTGGGAAGGGGTATTTATACTTACAATATATTATGCCCCTAGCGGGCTGTAGAGTGAGCTGACAGAGGGTAAAGACCCGACCCACTCCACAATACTAATAATACTAACTAAGCTACTACTAATATTACTGATAATCCTATGAGCTATGATGTATTAATAATTACTCGGGGTGACCGAGTCTTCAGCTGAATATTCATATTCCTAACATAAATTTATTAAGATAGTGAGTCATAAAGGCAATGTTACATGAAACAACAACCAAACAAGACTTAAACATACATTTGCATGTATTTGGCTTTGTTCTTTTCCACTCCAAACAGATTTGATATATCATCATATTAAGTACGCGTAAATAAAATGTAACTAGGAAAAGGAAGCCAAAATGCATTCAACTAAAATTTTATTAATCATTCATAAATTTGAAGCTATACAATGACTTGTAGCAGGGCTAAAAGATCAAACATCACGCTAACATAAAGCTCAGCTCGAGCTTAATAGTTTCTCTGGCGCTAACCTAAGAATATACACCGATGGTTGGATTAAAGATGTTTGTAATGTCACAAGGCTAAATCCTCTTCATCTATACATTTGTATTGTTTATGTACAGTTGTTAAATCCACCAAGTCACGCATTGTTGGTCTTCCATGTCGATAATCCATGGTGATCTTAGACCCCTCAAATGTGCAACTATCTACAATCACAAAAACCACATAAACAAATTTGCTAGAGTTGAGAAGCCGAAACGATTAAAATGTTAAATGCAGAAAGAAAACAATATAAATCTTAAGCCAAAAAAGTACCTAATTCTAACTTAGAAGAAGGAAGAGAAAGCCACCTTTTGCTCTCGTTTCTTCCAATTGGATCTCCAATCACAACCAATGATCTGTAGGCATGTGATGCCAGCATTGCACGTACTCTTGGAGGACATACTGAATCAGCAGTGTCCATTTTATAAGTGCGGGTATATGCAATTATCCGAAAACATCATGAGAAATTCATGTTATATATCAAAATCCTAAGAACTACACATAAATCTAAAGTTCGAATTACTACGCGACAATTTATGATTACAATTTGTGGTAAATCTCTGTGGATACATACCTGCTTTTTTATTTGTGGTTGCAAATTTGATGGCACATGTTACACCCGTATCCCGATAAGGTACTAGTTATGTAAATATTATGTATTGTATATTATGAGTCTTGTGTTAGGAGTTAGCTAAATAAATTATGTGAGGGCATATTAGAAAGAATAGAACTAGAAGGGCTAAGATTGCCAATTGGGCAAAGTTTAGTCATTAAATATCTATGCCTAGCAAACTTGAGAAAAATCCAGGACTTTCTTTTGGTCTCTTGTGAAGACCGGTTATAAGAGGAAGAAAAGGAGGGAACTCCATTGTCATTTTCAAGCTATCTTGATCATCTTCAAGTGATTCCAAGACACTAGGAAGTCTTAATTTGCATTTCCCATCCCAAGTAAGTGCTTTCCCTAAAATTATAAATTAGGGTTCTTGATATGAGAATTAGTATAGAGGTTATGGATTGATGGTATATCATGGTAATGTTGAAATTAGCCCTAATTTGAGATGAATGTGATATAGGAAGCAAATAGGAAGTGGGAAGCCATTGCTAGTAAAGTGGTATTGGAGAATCAAGGTAAGTACATTGGTTATAACATGTTTTGTTTAGCTTTATCATATTTTGGTATGATAATGTTTATTGTGTTAGCTTTATCATGTTTGTTTACATGATAATGGTGAAGTAGGGTATAGGGTGCGTTAGCTAGTATTGATCCATCACTAGGAGTAGCTTAGTTAGTCGTTGGGCTAACTATGGGATTAGCTTAGTTAGTCGTTGGGCTAACTATGGGATGAGGTTCAACCTTACGGGTTGATCGTGTTTATGCCGACTATGTTGGCGTGAGGTAAGTGCCCCTATATCGCTAGCTTAACTAGTGGTTAAACTAGTTATGGTTATATATGATGTTTAGCTTGTTATGCCATGTACTTACTAAGCGTTTCGCTTACGTGTTTAGTTGTGATGTTTTTCTTTATAGGTACCGAAGGATCTAGCAAAGGTAAAGAAAAGATTTAAGTGATTATGTAGTAGAAGTTCATACTAGAAGAAGTTGTAGTAGAAGACCGTTCTTTTGGACCAAGCATATTGAAGTTGGAAGCCCCCGACGTGTCTTTTCGTGTTTTGGGTATATTTCCTTTCATATGGTCATTTTGTCATTTAGCGGTCTTGTCGTCGTTCATGATCATTGTTTAAGTTGGGTCGTTGGACAAGTTTATGTAAATGTCAAGAAGTCCTTTTGTTATGTGAATATGGTAGTAATTAGAAGGGTGTTTGGCATTTAGCCAAACTCACCCATTTTGGGAAGTTACGGGTCAAGACCTTGTACTAACAACTTTGCAATATATTAGAAATGTCAAGTCATGAATGAGTTTAAAGGGTTATGTAGTGAATAAGTGTTATGGGTAAAAAGTGTGTAGTTGAAATGGTATTTAAGGGGGTGTTTGGTATAAACGGGTTCTCACCCATTTTGGAAGGCTACGGGTCAAGACCTTGTAGTAACAACTTTGTAAGATATTAGGAATGTCAAGTTATGTATGTGTTTAAATGGTCATGTTATGGTTAAGTGTTATGGGTGATTTGGTGTCAAAATATTTGGGTGTTTGCTGTCAAAAACTGCAGTTTTGTTCTTGATGGCCTTCTTGACGCCGTCACCCTTTAAACACCAAAAATTCTCTGGCCTATCAAGGCTTAACAGTTTTGTTCTTGATGGCCTTCTTGACGGCGTCACCATTTTTCTGACGGCGTCACGGTTATCTGGGCAGTTTTCGAAAAATCATATCTTTTAATCCGTAAGTCGAAATGGGTCGTATGACCTATCGTTTTGAAGCTATTTGAGTCTACTTTCATCTAAAAATAGTCTCACAGTCTAGATATGTATGGATTTTTGTCAGCTCGTAAAAGAGTAACCGGATGTCAGTTTCTGGGTGTGTTTTTGCGAGAAATTTTCACGTTTCTGGTCGTTTTTGGTCACGGGGTGTTACAACTTGGTATCAGAGCTTCGGTCTAAGAGATTTAGGATTTTCCCTTAGGATTTCCTAGACTTAGGCCTTGTGTAGACGCGGCTAGTATCGGTGTTTGTTATTTGTGTATTGTTTGGGTGATTTCGAGAACACATATGTTAAGTATTTTTATGACTACGCCTGGCCACCGTAGTGATAAAAATATGATACATATGTGAGATTGAAATCATTTAGGCTATACATGGATGATAAACTCTAGGGTGTTTAGTATAATGATAGATATGTTATCCATGTATTGACCATGTATATGATTTTGCTTAACAGTATAAATTGCTAAATTTCAGTATAGTAGAAAAGATGGCGACGATTCAGAATAAGGAGGTGTTAAGAGCGACCTTTTCCCGCCATGATAGTGATGAACATAATGATGGACCCTCTAATAGTGACTCGTCGATGTCAATGCCGAAAAACCTTAATCCTAGAAGTGTTATAGGAGTTGAGTTGAAAGAATTGGACACTTTGGTGACGGATAAAGTGGAAAGGGCCATCGAGAGGGCTATGCCCTTTTATGTTAGTAAAACCACCGAGAACTTGCGAAAGATTCTTCAGGAGGAGAATGAGAAACTCAAAAATAGTGGGGAGTTAGTGAGTGATTCAAATGCTAGACCCGGAGTAGGAAAGGAGAAATCTACTTATCGTGACTTCACTGCTTGTGTTCCACCTACATTCGCGGGATCTCTTGATCCGTTAGAGAGTCCTAGATGGATTACCAATATAGAAGGGGCTTTTCGTGCGAGTCGTTGTGTAGAAGAGGATAAGGTGAACTTTGCTACTAATTACCTTCGTGAGCGAGCTAAAATATGGTGGGAGGGCAAGGCAAATGAGAAGAGTAGTGCTTGGAGAGAGTCGCGCATGTGGGATCAATTCAAGGAGATGTTCATGAAAGAGTATGCTTCTGTGGAGGAAATTGATAAAATAAGAGAAGTTTTTCATAACCTTGTGCAAATTGATGAATCGGTGAATGAGTTGTGGGGAAAGTTTTGTGATATGGTGCAATATTGCCCGGAGTATCTCGACAATGAAAAGCTTAAGGTTGATAAATTTCAGAGGATGCTCAAAGATGAAATTCGTAATATAGTATCGCCTTTCAAGGGTACCACCATGGATGATCTTCTAAGCAGAGCGCGTAGTCAGGAAGCGGATTTGGATATGATGAAAGATAAAGAGAAGAAGGAGGTGAAAAGAAAGCTAGAACAACCAACAACACTTAGTAAGCGGGGCAAATTTGATGCCACAAAGAAGGACAATACGGGAAAGTTTCCACCTCCGTGTAGTAGGTGCGGAAAGAACCATGTGGGAGAATGTAAGTCCGGAATGAAGGGGTGTTTTAAATGCGGGGATCCTAGTCATATTAGGAAGAATTGCCCTAAGCTTTTGGTGATATGTTATGGGTGCAATGAAGAAGGACATAAGATAAATGAATGTCCTAAAGCTAATCTTAAGCAAGCAAAGCCATTTAATTGGATCGAGGAAGAAAAGGTTGATGTTCCAAAACCTAAAGCTTGTGTTTACCAGATGAGTGCCAAAGAAGCGAAGTTAGATTCCGATGTCGTATCAGGTATAATCCTCGTTAATTCCAACCCGCTTGTGTTTTGTATGTTTAAGGCACAAGTGTGTCCTTAGTATTTTATAGTTTTAGTAAGGAATTATCCACTTCCCTAGATGAATTTTCGACTCCCATAGAAGTTGAAATTGTCGATAGTAAAGTTGTTATAGTGTCTAGCGTGTATCGTAATGTAGAGATAGAGATCGATGAGAATGTTTTTAGGATCGACTTAATCCCTATAATGCTTGGAGAGTTTGATATTATTGTTGGCATGGATTGGCTTAGCAAGCACAATGCCGCCATTCTATGCAAACAAAAGATCGTTAGAGTTGTGAATCATAGTGGTCGAGAAATGATGATTTGCGGTGATAAAAGGAAAGGCGAGTTAAAACTTTGTTATGTGATGAAAGCTAGAAAATATCTATCACGTGGTTGTCTAGCCTTTATGGCACACGTAGTAGATACGGGTTTTAAAAAGAAGAGTATCGACGATGTTCCGATTGTAAATGAATTCCGTGATGTATTTTCGGAAGATTTGCCGGGTATTCCACCCGACAGACAAGTAGAGTTCCGTATTGATCTTGTTCCAGGTGCTATGCCTATCTCTGAAACTCCTTATCGTCTTGCTCCTTTTGAAATGAAAGAGCTAATGAGCCAACTCCAAGAGTGACTTGACAAGGGTTTTATTCGCCCTAGTAGCTCACCGTGGGGAGCTCCGATTCTATTCGTTAAAAAGAAAGATGGTAGTATGCGGATGTGCATTGATTATCGTGAATTGAACAAAGTCACGTTGAAAAATGTATACCCTTTTCCAAGAATTGATGATCTTCTTGATCAACTTCATGGTGCGAAGTGGGTTTCAAAGATTGATCTTAGTTCGGGCTATCATCAGTTGAAGGTTCGAGAAGAAGACATTCCCAAGACGGCTTCTAGGACCCGTTATGGACATTGCGAGTTTACGGTTATGCCTTTTGGTCTCACGAACGCGCCTGCGGTTTTCATGGATCTCATGAACCGTGTATGTAGACCAATGTTGGATAAATTCGTTATAGTGTTCATCGATGATATTCTTATCTATTCTAAGAGTAAGGAAGAACATGAACTACACCTTCGAGAAATTCTTGAAACGTTGAGAAAAGAAAGATTGTACGCTAAATTCTCGAAATGTGAATTTTGGTTGCAAGAAGTTCAGTTCCTTGGTCATGATATTAATCCCGATGGTATTAAAGTTGATCCGTCAAAAGTCGAAGCCGTGATGAATTGGCAAGCGCCAAAGAACGTTGGTGAAATTCGAAGTTTTCTAGGACTCGCGGGTTATTATAGACGGTTTATTCAAGACTTCTCTAAAATTTCATCTTCGTTAACCAAACTCACCAAGAAGAATGTTTCTTTTGTGTGGGCCGAGAAGCAAGAAGAAGCCTTCCGTATTTTACGAAAGAGGTTGTGTGAAGCACCGATCTTAGTGTTACTGGAAGGAAACGAAGACATGGTAGTCTATTGTAATGCATCTTATTCCGGTTTTGGATGTGCCCTTATGCAAAAGGGTAAAGTGATTGCTTATGTTTCAAGACAACTAAAAAAAAAAAAAAAAAAAAAAAAAAAAGCACGAGAAGAAATATCCGACTCATGATCTTGATTTTGCGGCCGTAGTCCTTGCTTTGAAGATTGGGAGACATTATCTATATGGTGTGAAGTTCAAAATTTACGCCGACCATAGAAGTCTTCAGTATTCCCTTGATAATAAAGATCCGAATATAAGGCAACGTAGGAGGTTAGACTTGCTGAAAGATTTTGATTGCGAAATTCGCTACCATCCGGGTAAGGCGAACGTTGTAGCGGATGCACTAAGTTGTCAGGGCCGAAGTGATGTTATACAGATTCACTCTTGAGAATGATTATCACATCTGATCTTTTCGACAAAATTAAGTTAGCTCAGGAGGAAGCGTTAAAAGAAGAGAACCGAGACAAAGAACGTATCATTTCTCACATTTCTCATCTTAAAGAAGTCAGCCGAAGAATTAAGACACGGTATGGGAGAGTTTATATTCCTTTTCGAAGCAACATTAAAGAATTACTCATGGAAGAAGCTCATAAGTCGAAGTATTCTATTTATACGGAAGCTACGAAAATGTATCTTGAATTGAAAAGAAATTATTGGTGGCCGGGTATGAAAAGAGATTGCGTGAAGTACGTAGAAAGATGCTTAATTTGTTTGAAGGTGAAAGCCGAACATCAAAAGCCGTATGGAAAAGTGCAGCCTTTAGACATACGAGTTTGGAAGTGGGAGAAGATTACTATGGACTACATTACGAAATTGCCAAAGACAAAGAAGGAGAATGATACAATCTGGATAGTGGTCGATCGTTTAACTAAGAATGCTCATTTTATTCCGATTAGAAAGAATGTGCCTGTTCATAAGTTAGCAAAGATTTATGTTGGCGAGATAGTCGCGCGTCATGAAGTACCTATTTCGATAGTTTTAGATCAAGTCGGGCGTTTCACTTCGAACTTTTGGCAAAGTTTTTAAGATGAACTTGGTATTAAATTACGCATGAGCACAGCTCTTCATCCTCAAACCGATGGACAAAGCGAAAGGACAATTTAAACTCTAGAAGATATGCTACGGGTTAGTATGATTGACTTTGGAAGTAACTGGGATGATCACTTGCTTCTAGTGGAATTCGCCTGCAATAATAGTTATTATGCTAGTATAGGCATACCTCCTATGAGATACTCTACGGTAGAAAGTGTAGAACCTCCGTATGTTGGGAAGAATTTGGAATTGCCCGAAGAAATGAGAGGTATTAATAATACTTTCCATGTGTTGAATTTGAGGAAATATTTAGTGGATGAGACTAGTGTAGTCACGTTAGATGATATAGAAATTGATCCAGAATTGATTTCACAAAGGATGAACCGGAAGCAATCCTAGGAAGGCAAGTGAGGCAACTTCGAAACTAAGAAATTTCGTTAGTAAAAGTACAATGGAGACATCGTAAGAGTATGAGCATTAGATGGGAGCTAGAGGAGAAGATGAGGAATGAGTATCCTCAATTATTTCAAGCATAGATTTCGAGGACGAAATATTATTTTAAGGAGGGGAGAATTGTTACACCCGTATCCCGATAAGGTACTAGTTATGTAAATATTATGTATTGTATATTATGAGTCTTGTGTTAGGAGTTAGCTAAATAAATTATGTGAGGGCATATTAGAAAGAATAGAACTAGAAGGGCTAAGATTGCCAATTGGGCAAAGTTTAGTTATTAAATATCTATGCCTAGCAAACTTGAGAAAAATCCAGGACTTTCTTTAGGTCTCTTGTGAAGACCGGTTATAAGAGGAAGAAAAGGAGGGAACTCCATTGTCATTTTCAAGCTATCTTGATCATCTTCAAGTGATTCCAAGACACTAGGAAGTCTTAATTTGCATTTCCCATCCCAAGTAAGTGCTTTCCCTAAAATTATAAATTAGGGTTCTTGATATGAGAATTAGTATAGAGGTTATGGATTGATGGTATATCATGGTAATGTTGAAATTAGCCCTAATTTGAGATGAATGTGATATAGGAAGCAAATAGGAAGTGGGAAGCCATTGCTAGTAAAGTGGTATTGGAGAATCAAGGTAAGTACATTGGTTATAACATGTTTTGTTTAGCTTTATCATATTTTGGTATGATAATGTTTGTTGTGTTAGCTTTATCATGTTTGTTTACATGATAATGGTGAAATATAGGGTATAGGGTGCGTTAGCTAGTATGGATCCATCACTAGGAGTAGCTTAGTTAGTCGTTGGGCTAACTATGGGATTAGCTTAGTTAGTCGTTGGGCTAACTATGGGATGAGGTTCAACCTTACGGGTTGATCGTGTTTATGCCGACTATGTTGGCGTGAGGTAAGTGCCCCTATATCGCTAGCTTAACTAGTGGTTAAACTAGTTATGGTTACATATGATGTTTAGCTTGTTATGCCATGTACTTACTAAGCGTTTCGCTTACGTGTTTAGTTGTGATGTTTTTCTTTATAGGTACCGAAGGATCTAGCAAAGGTAAAGAAAAGATTTAAGTGATTATGTAGTAGAAGTTCATACTAGAAGAAGTTGTAGTAGAAGACCGTTCTTTTGGACCAAGCATATTGAAGTTGGAAGCCCCCGACGTGTCTTTTCGTGTTTTGGGTATATTTCCTTTCATATGGTCATTTTGTCATTTAGCGGTCTTGTCGTCGTTCATGATCATTGTTTAAGTTGGGTCGTTGGACAAGTTTATGTAAATGTCAAGAAGTCCTTTTGTTATGTGAATATGGTAGTAATTAGAAGGGTGTTTGGCATTTAGCCAAACTCACCCATTTTGGGAAGTTACGGGTCAAGACCTTGTACTAACAACTTTGCAATATATTAGAAATGTCAAGTCATGAATGAGTTTAAAGGGTTATGTAGTGAATAAGTGTTATGGGTAAAAAGTGTGTAGTTGAAATGGTATTTAAGGGGGTGTTTGGTATAAACGGGTTCTCACCCATTTTGGAAGGCTACGGGTCAAGACCTTGTAGTAACAACTTTGTAAGATATTAGGAATGTCAAGTTATGTATGTGTTTAAATGGTCATGTTGTGGTTAAGTGTTATGGGTGATTTGGTGTCAAAATATTTGGGTGTTTGCTGTCAAAAACTGCAGTTTTGTTCTTGATGGCCTTCTTGACGCCGTCACCCTTTAAACACCAAAAATTCTCTGGCCTATCAAGGCTTAACAGTTTTGTTCTTGATGGCCTTCTTGACGGCGTCACCATTTTTCTGACGGCGTCACGGTTATCTGGGCAGTTTTCGAAAAATCATATCTTTTAATCCGTAAGTCGAAATGGGTCGTATGACCTATCGTTTTGAAGCTATTTGAGTCTACTTTCATCTAAAAATAGTCTCACAGTCTAGATATGTATGGATTTTTGTCAGCTCGTAAAAGAGTAACCGGATGTCAGTTTCTGGGTGTGTTTTTGCGAGAAATTTTCACGTTTCTGGTCGTTTTTGGTCACGGGGTGTTACAACTTGGTATCAGAGCTTCGGTCTAAGAGATTTAGGATTTTCCCTTAGGATTTCCTAGACTTAGGCCTTGTGTAGACGCGGCTAGTATCGGTGTTTGTTATTTGTGTATTGTTTGGGTGATTTCGAGAACACATATGTTAAGTATTTTTATGACTACGCCTGGCCACCGTAGTGATAAAAATATGATACATATGTGAGATTGAAATCATTTAGGCTATACATGGATGATAAACTCTAGGGTGTTTAGTATAATGATAGATATGTTATCCATGTATTGACCATGTATATGATTTTGCTTAACAGTATAAATTGCTAAATTTCAGTATAGTAGAAAAGATGGCGACGATTCAGAATAAGGAGGTGTTAAGAGCGACCTTTTCCCGCCATGATAGTGATGAACATAATGATGGACCCTCTAATAGTGACTCGTCGATGTCAATGCCGAAAAACCTTAATCCTAGAAGTGTTATAGGAGTTGAGTTGAAAGAATTGGACACTTTGGTGACGGATAAAGTGGAAAGGGCCATCGAGAGGGCTATGCCCTTTTATGTTAGTAAAACCACCGAGAACTTGCGAAAGATTCTTCAGGAGGAGAATGAGAAACTCAAAAATAGTGGGGAGTTAGTGAGTGATTCAAATGCTAGACCCGGAGTAGGAAAGGAGAAATCTACTTATCGTGACTTCACTGCTTGTGTTCCACCTACATTCGCGGGATCTCTTGATCCGTTAGAGAGTCCTAGATGGATTACCAATATAGAAGGGGCTTTTCGTGCGAGTCGTTGTGTAGAAGAGGATAAGGTGAACTTTGCTACTAATTACCTTCGTGATATAAATGCATGATCAAAAATTATTTCAATAAACTAATTCACGAGTAACTTCGTTTGAAATCACAACTCACCGCCTCTTAAACAAGCATTAAAAAATTACCGTTTTTAAAAATTAGTCAAGCTTATCGCTTTTTGCCAAACATCCATGAAATTCAAAGTACTCATTGCTCATTGATCACCGCTCACCGCTCTAAAAACTCCACACCGCTCCGCGCCAAACATGCCTTTAGTACGGTGACAAATATCGTGTTTAATAAAGTTTGTTGGTTCGAGCTTATCGAGTTCAAGTTATGGTTAAAAATATATTTGGATTTTTTTTATCAATCATGCATTTTTATTTAGTTAAGTAAATTTTATTGAATTTAATTTAGAGTTTTTAATATCAATTACTGTTGAATCTTCGTTATGCATGTTATAGCATGTGTGATACATCATCTAGCCTTGTACCATAATGACACGTGTTTTTACAATGCAACAGTCATATTTCAGTCACGTGTTTGTACATTGCAACATTCATATTCCACTCCTGTTGGTTCCTACATATGTTTTCCAGGATTTGAGCCTGTCTTGGGAAGTAGAGTCTCAGGTGATTTATTACGGGTGCGACCTTAGTTGGGCTATTTAAAGTGTATGGGGCTTTAGCTAGTTGGGCTAAAGCTCTTATACACTATCAGTTACTATTTAACTCTCGATATATATAATGTCATTCACGTTCTAATTTTGATTTATGTTATTTAGGCATTACTTTGGGGTTCACGCACGAAACCTCGGTTTATTCCCCCGTGACGTGGAAACTCGAGCAGAATTCAAGTTTCAGACGTTCATAACATCTTTAGTATTCTCCTATGGTTTCATTTTGAGTGTTGACAGTTTAAGACGTGTAATTGGGATAATGACATCAATCAGCTGCTTCTTCAACGCCGACTTCCCTTTTAAAGAAACGACTATTACATTCTTACCATATATAATAAGTCATGGTGCCTATAGCAATTGTCAACCCATTATACTATACACACCACTTCCATTCAAGATAATAACAAGAAAGTTGCATATAGGCATATAACCAATCAACGCACTCTACTTTACACACCACGTGGACCATCAAATTGCCTTTACGGGTTCTCACAACTCTAAAGGTCTCCTTATAAATACTATACCATTTTCTCGGAATGATCCAAGCTAATCCGAAGCAACATATCATGCCCTGGGAACTCCACATTCAAGTCTATTATCCTTGGGTAATTGACACAAACCAACTGAGTCGACTCATGAGCGTTACCCCAACTTGTTACTCTTGTCACATTTTGGGGTCTTTACTGAACGTGGGAAACCGAACGGTCGACCAACCCAAACCTCAATACATACCATACGTAATTGTTGAGTTTATCCATATTTACTTTCATATGTGTATGACTTGATTTTATCCATATTTAATCATGAGCGTTACCCCAACTCGTGACTCTTGTCACATTTTGGGGTCTTTACCGAATGTGGGAAACCGAATGGTCGACCAACCAAACCTCAATACATACCATACGTAATTGTTGAGTTTATCCATATTTACTTTCATATGTGTATAACTTGATTTTATCCATATGATGAGCTTTGGATGTTATGTAATTTTACATTGATATTCATATGTTTAGACGCCTCACGTATGAGTGATTAGAGATAAACAAATGTCACTAATTGGATAAACGCTTGTTAGACTATTAGGTTAAAGTAGCTAGTTGTAAACACTAAATTAGTAAATAGCTAAATGACAACTAGGATTAGTTTGTATCGCAAATGAATCTCAATGATTAGTTGAGAACTCAATGAGTGTAGATTAGTAAACCATTATCACCCTGTTTAAATAGACTACTATTAGACGTACGAGTTATAATTATATTATATTTAATCTTAAAATAAATTACTTATGAATTGTCACAATATTTAATTTCAAAATAAAATTATTAAAATATTATTACCGTTATAATATTTGGCTAAACCACGTGCGTTTATGAGTCTAAAACTAGTTGGTTTATAAAATATATAATTTAGATTCTATAATCCCTCCAAAGAAAATAGAATTTCTACTCTCATTTTCAGTTGTCCCGCTCTAAGTTTTCCCGAAAGTCAAAATATCCCTCCATCTATCAACCTCACATCTCACATCCACAAACGTATCATCTTCATCTCCTCTCACGTTCTCTCTTTTGGTCTTCAACCAAACCAATCCCGCCCATTTTTTCCCCTAAAATCAAAATGATACCACTTTGGCTCTTCCTTTTCCTTCCCCATGTTCTCAGTTTTCAATCACCATCACTACCTCTGTGAATCTCGGTGGCACACCTGATAGGCTCATACCTATATGGAAGACATGTATTTCGGTTTGATTTTTACAGGGGAAGTATTTCTAATTGACCGATTGTCACATCAATTGAAACCCTAATGTAGCGTTGTTGATTTGGCGGCCCTCTCTCTTTTTTTTTGTTTCACTCGCGTGAACGAACAATATCATAATATAATCGGGTATACAATTTCTTTATATTTCGATTGTGTTTATTTCCTATATACGTTATTTATATTCCCTAATTATTTCGCCTGTGCTAGTTTCAATTTGTAATTCATGTAAAGTTATTGATCTTTGTATGCATTTTTGTGCTTGGGTAGTGTGGATGATGCAATTGATGGTGATGCGCTTGGGCCTTGAATTTTAACATACTCCAACCAAAGGTACTGGTTCCAACATAGAGAACAATGTTTACATCATTACATGTGTGGCATATTGTTTTATAAACTAGTAATATATTTGTAACTACTCTTTGAAAGTAATACACTGGAATTAACATTCAGTATGCAAAGTTACTAGTTGTCAACCCAAAATCAAATCGAGTTAACTTTTTAAGATCTATGATGTTGATTTGATGAAGTTTGAATGAAAATTATAAGTTTTGAAAGAGTTAAATTCGTGCAGAAACTTTGACGCCTCGTTAGGGTGTCGTGAAATATTTTTATAAAATTTAGGCTTTGAAATATGTTAGTAATCGTCGAGACGATCATTTAAAAAAAATTGGACCCGAAACTCTTAAAAACGAAGTTTTTATGAAATTTGGAAAGTTTTTATGTTAAAATTCAGCACTATATTGGTAATTTTAAATCCTGCGCAGAACAGAAATGGGTCGTTTTGGGCACCTTATGACCCGTTTCGGCCTTCGGCCGAAACACGGAAGTTGTCCGAAACAACGTTTTAGTCTACCGCGAGGAATTTGGGGTATGAAAGTGCGAAAATGAGGGTGATTTTGATTAAACTCAGTTCAGCTATTTTTTTTTAATGACAGCACTCTTTTTATGAAAGTGAGCTGATGCAGTTTTCAAGCGAGGTTTTGAGCCTTTTCTGGTCTGAACCGGCCTTCCGTTAAAACATGAAAGTTGCTTAGTTTGATGTTTTAGTCTACCGCGAGGAATTTGGGGTATGAAGGTGCGAAAATGAGGGTGATTTTGATTAAACTCAGTTCAGCTATTTTTTTTTAATGACAGCACTTCTTTTATAAAAGTAAGCTGATGCAGTTTTCAAGCGAGGTTTTGAGCCTTTTCTGGTCCGAACCGGCCTTCCGTTAAAACATGAAAATGAGTCTCACTACTTGCTTATGGGAATTAAACTTACTGAAAATGAATCTGACATGCCTCTTTGCTTATGCAGCCCAACCAACGTCATACCTTTGTTGTTGTTCCCCTGGACCCTCCTATCCGCAAAGGTCAAACGATGTACCCACATATTGTCATGCATGTACTATACCTACCATGCTTTTTAGATTTGTTCTCTCACATGCTTAGCCTGGCATTAAACTTCTATCTGGTGCTGAATCGTTTCATGTTGGTGCAGTTTGAAACTGATTATGTGGTGGAGAGCACTTTGGTGATGAACGCGGACTTGTATGCTACCAAGTACAAAGACAAGTTAGAGCCGACATATAAGGTAATGATTCTAACATGTCTCATACTATAGCCACAGCTCTATGATCAACTTTCTTTATAAATGATGGTAACCCGATATACAGTTACAGGCATTGGCTCTCACTTTATAAATCTGATATAATTTCTTTTTTACAATAGGGTCTTATTCATGAAGTCTTCACAATGATATTGTGTGGCTTATAGGGAAAGGAATATGTCACAGGATTTACTTTGCTTCTTCGTTTTTGTCTTTTGTATTTAAAGAATGTACAATATATGTTTTTGTGTTTACTTATTGGTATCATATATTGTCCTTGATAAAAGTGAAAGGAATATGTCTTTGTTGCCAATTCTGATAACTTAGGAGCTGTAGTTGATTTGAGTATCCTTACCACACCTTTTACTTTAAGTTTTTATATCTGTAATTTGGTTTATAGAAGACCGAAAGACCGTGTTACTTTTATCTTTGAATGACTTAACTCTTCATAATAGAAATCTTGAATCACTTGGTCCGTAACAAGAATGAGTACTGCATGGAGGTAATTACCAGTATTACTTAGTTGTCATTTTTCCTCAATTTGTGTTCTTGCTTGATATTTTGTGAATTTAAAACAGGTGACACCCAAAACGTTTGCTGCTGTAAAGGGTGGTACTCTAATTTCATACGATGGGAAAGTTCATGTGTGTATAAGTTATCAGTACCTGAGTCACCTAAGACTGCTGGAAAGTTAGTACTGCTAGTACAAAGTTAAGACTACTCAGAGATTAAGACTGCTCGAAGTTAATACTTCTAGTGTATTAGTTACAACGGTTAGTTATAAGTTAGTATTGTTGGTTCATATAGTTAGTACTGCTTTATATGATATGTATTAGCTGTTTATTGAAAAGATTATAGATAACTTAGGAAAGTATTGTAAAACGACTAGGACTCCTTGGTGTATAAAAGGAGGTCCAATTTTATATTTTGTTTAGGTATATACATTAAAATTTTATTGTATTTGAATTTCTTTTAATACATATTTGAATTTGTTTTGATATATATTAATTTCTTAAATGTGACCAAAAGATGCATATAGTCACAATTATTAACACTTTTGGTCACTGTTTGCGTAATTCATTGTGTGACTAAATATTACAAAAAGCCACACAAACATAAAATTCATGTGGCCATTGGATGATCAATAGTCACACAAAATACACATTTCTTCAATTGAAACAGCATATGGTCACACTTATTCACACTTTTGGTCACTTTATACTTAATTGTATGTGACTAAATACCCAAAATAAACATGCTTTGTGTAACTAAATGTTACAAAAGGTCACACAAACACAAAATTCATGTGGCCATTGGATGATAAATAGTCACACAAAATACACATTTCTTCACTTTAAACACCATATGGTCACACTTATTCACACTTTTGGCCACTTTATGCTTAATTGTATGTGACTAAATACCCAAAAGAAACATACTTTGTGTGACTAAATGTTACAAATGGCCACACAAACATAAAATTCATGTGGCCATTGGATGATCAATAGTCACACAAAATACACATTTCTTCAATTGAAACAGCATATGGTCACACTTATTCACACTTTTGGCCACTTTATGATTTATTGTATGTGACTAAATACCCAAAAGAAAAATGCTTTGTGTGACTAAATGTAACAAAAGGCCACACAAACATACAATTCATGTGGCCATTGGATGATCAATAGTCACACAAACCACACATTTCTTCACTTTAAAGAACATATGGTCACACTTATTCACATTTTTGGCCACTTTATGATTAATTGTATATGACTAAATACCCAAAAGAAACATGATTTGTGTGACTAAATGGTACAAAAGGCCACACAAAAACTAAATTTATGTGGCAATTGGATGATCTATAGTCACACAAACCATACATTTCTTCACTTTCAACACCATATGGTCACACTTATTAACACTTTTGGCCACTTTATGGTTAATTGTATGTGACTAAATATACAAAAAGAAAATGCTTCGTGTGACTATAAGAGTTTTTGGTCACACAAAGTTGATTAATCCAACTAAAATTGTACCTATTTAGTCACACATTTTAATGTTTTGGTTACTCTTTTGTAAGTGAGACTAAAAAGAACCAAAACATGTGATCGTAGGTACCCTATGGTCACACCACCTTTAGTCACACACACGAAAAAAACCATGTGTGACTATATGTATATCGTCACACATATTTGATGTAACCAATTCCACTTTTTGTTCTAGTGATAAGAGTGATTGATTTTGATTTGGTTTTATACTACGAATAATAAAATTATAAAAGAAAACAACTAATTAAATTAAAGGAACAATTATACTAAGCATACTAATCTAAAAACGAAAAATGGGAATTAAAAACGTACGCGACGAAATTTAAAAACGTAATTAAAAAGTGAATTTCTAAAATTTAAGACCTAAAAATATAAAATTATTTTTCCTAAATCCTAAATATAAAAAGAAAATTTTATAAAAAAGAAAATTATTTTTTTGACTTTTTATTTATTTTTTATGAATTAAAAACTAATTTAAACTAATTAAATGAATTAAAAATAGCTAACAGTTTTGGAAAAATCTGAAAAATTTAAGGTAAATCTAAAATTTAATTCTCTATCTAGGAAAAATAGAATCAGAACTTAAATCATCCTAAATAAGCAGAACAGTTGAAATAAGCAGTTTGCAATAAGCCAAAATTAAGCTAAACTGAACCAGAAATTCCAAAAAGCTCAAATACCAACAAACACACTATTTTAAGCTTAAAACAACTTTAAGGAACCAAAAAGGCACTCAGAATAAACATATAAGCACATGAACAGTAGCTATGTTGAGACAGAATCAAGGGCTAAACAGCCAACTATAGAGCACAATTAAGCAGTCCTAATAAGCAGTGAGATTGAATCTTAAGGAAGCAAAAGACTCTCAGAACTACTGGCTACCCAAAAATACTTCAAAATCCAAATTCCAACATCATTAGCTTACTGAAATCAGCCCTTGAAAAAGTGCTTATGGACTGAATAAGGAACAAGCTCAAAAGCAGGTCTGATGGGGGAGTTTTGCAAGCTTGAAATAAGCTATCTAATAAGCTCAAAAGCAGAATCCCAGATGATGCACTAGAAGCTAGCTATGCTGACTATCTATAAACCAAAAATTAGGACTAAATCTCAACTGGATAAGCCAGAAATTAAGCTAGAACAGCAGCTTGTGGGGCTGCTCTGCACAATTCCTACTGATGCAGCAGGATGACTTTTTTTGCAATATATTCTTACAAAACTCAAAGTTATTACACCAAATTTAGCAGGCACACTTAGAGTACTGAGTTGTACTAAGTTATAGCAAAAACTACCACAAATATTAAGCTGAGCTTATGAAAAGCTTATAAGGCAGTTGAGTCTCAAACTTTGTATTCACAAATGCTAAACCTCAAAAATGATCAAAACATTTTATAATCTACCAATAACAGCTTTATACTACTGAATTATGCTTAATCTAAGTATCTCAAAAGGCAAAGCTACAATACCAAGCTTATACTACTCAGAATCAATATGAACCAAACACCTCTTAACTATACTAACTTGCAAAAATTACCCTAGACCTAGCTGATTTAAGCCATGATTTATACTAAACTATGATTATCTAAGCTAATTATTATCTAAAAAACAGAAATCTCAGACAGATAAGCAATAAAATAAGCTGAACCAACTTAAGCAGTAAATAAGCTAGAATTAATATGAAACTCACAAGTGCATAGGCTGAACTGAATGAATCTCAGAAACCAAACACAACCCAGGCTTATCTAATAAGCCAGAAAATACCCCAGAATCAGCTTATCACAGCAACTTATCAACTCCACAGCTTATTTGACTTTTTCGTTGACTTTTTGAAATTTTGGAATTAAGACAGTTTTGACCAATACTTTCTCTCACAATAAGCTAAACAGCTTTTATGAGTCTCAACTAATGTAAATAGCTTATTTGAAAGCTGATTTGAACATATTTTTGTATTTTTGGAATTTTTCAATGTTTTTGGAATTTTTGAGATATGAACTTGAACACTAATGAAATATAAAGTTTAACATAAGCTAAAGAGATTTTTAAACAAACTACTGAAAACTTCTGAATAAGCTAAAAAGATATTTAATAATAAAGAGAAATAAGATCAGAGTAGAAACACAACTAAACTTTCATTAAACAAATTTGAGAATTACAAGGTTAAATTTAAAAACTACAACTGAGAAAACAATTAAGCAGCATAACAATACTAAAAGATTACATTCTCAATACATGAGGAGAGGGCTCTATTTATAGCCATCCGGTGAAGATTCTAGGTCTGCCACCTTGGCAATCCGCGTGCACCTTGCTTGATATCAACCCTTAGATCTTCCTTGATCACCAATCCATCAATCACGACCCTTAGATCAATTTTGGTGAGGTGTCCCAGCCAATAGGAGTATGCCACGTTGCCATGCGTGCGTTCCCTGCTCCTCTGACATCCTGACATGCTTCTAGAACCCCAATGATTTGACGAATTTGTCCTTAATTGTGGTGAAAAATTGTACGGTTAAATTAGGGTTCGAGCGGGTAACAGTAATTTCTGGGTATAAGTTGAATTGGGTAAAAATAAGCGCGGGTGTGGTGTGTGTGATTTTTAATATTAAATTGACTTGGGTTAAATATTTGTTGACCGGGTTGATGGTTTGGGTCGGGTAAAAGGTGGGTCGTAGGATGGGTAAAGGATTGGTGGGCTGGATTTGAGTGGGATGGGTTGTGCAAATCCGGGTAGTATTAGTTTAAAGGTTTTAAGGGATTTTAAGTATGGGGACCAATTATGTAATTTCTGGTTTTTGAGGGACCTTTGCTGCCATTTAAAATTTAAAATAAAGGACTGAATTTGCTAATTTTCCAAAGTTGATCTAAGGGTGATTTTGACTTTTGGCCAAACATGTCTTTCCCGGCATCGACTTTGAGTCCTTTCCATATCTCGTGCTCGTTTTCCCGGTTTTTGCTAGATTTTGTCCATTTTTGCAATATCCATCCCTGCACAATCAAAAACACAAAAACACAATATCTTTTGGCAATTTGGTTAGTTTTTGGTCTTTTTGGGTCCGGTTTTGGTCAAGAAAAGGTATGTGAATAAGCACATACCAGAGAATGTGTTGATGTGCACACTTACAGATCTATGATAGGGTCCTTGATGTATCTTACATCATCAAGACCTGATATCATGTTTGCAGTATGTGCATGTACAAGGTTTCAAGTGACTCCCAAGGCTTCTCATTTAACTGCTGTCAAGAGGATCTTTAGATACCTTAAGGGTCAACCTAGGTTGGTATGTGGTATCCTAAGGAATCACCTTTTGACTTGGTAGTATATTCAGATAGTGATTATGCTGGTGCAAGCCTGGACAGGAAATCAACAACTGGTGGATGCCAGTTCCTTTGATGCAGACTTATATCATGGCAGTGTAAGAAGCAAAAAATTATGGCAACTTCTACAACTGAAGCTCGGTATGTATCTGCTGCAAGTTGTTGTGGTCAAGTGCTTTGGATTCAAAATCAACTGCTTGACTATGGGTATAATTTTATGAACACTGTGATATATATTGACAATAGCAGTACAATTTGCATAATTAAAAATCTAGTGTAGCATTCTAAAACAAAACACATAGAAATAAGACATCATTTTATTAGAGACTGCAATGAGAAAAGGTTAATTCAAGTGGTTAAAAATGATTCTGATCAAAACTTTGCAGATTTTCTCACAAAAGCCTTTGATGTAGGAAGGTTTCAATACTTAGTAGCAAGTATTGGAATGCTTAACCCTTAAAGTTTTCAAACTGTGTGTTTTTGTACATAAATTGGATTTGTACTGCTAAGCTTGTCAATTAGTATTGCTTTGTATAATTTGTACTGTCTGTGCAAATTTAGTCTGTTTTTGTTAGAACTGTTAGTCATATGCTTATACTGTTATGAAGCAAGTGCTTTGCACTTTGTTTTCTTGGTTTTGGACTAACAAATGCAGGTATGGAAATTTTGAGCACAAAAGATTGTGTGAGCAGCAAATGGTGGTTCAGTTGCTGACATAATAGGTTGATGATGGACAGAGTTTGGGAATTTATTAACAAAGGTGACCGGATCTACACACACTCCTTGTGTTAGATGTATACTTTGAATGATGTCTAGTCTAGCACGCGGAATTTACTAGCTAGCACTTAGAAGATTTGTTTGTTTGTGTTTTGTATGAACGAATCAACAATGAATGAACAAGGAACACAATATACTTCAACTTCAACGATTCAATATTATTAATGAATAATACGAGTACTCTTAATTAGTACTAGGGTATACAACCTTGAATCTTAACAAAACAATACGTACCTAAACTTTAACCTAGGCAATCCTTTTATAGACTAAGGATTCCTTTACAAGATAACTATCAATCTAATCGTATAAGATATACACAATATCTTTTCTATAATTATCTTTTACAAAGACATAAACAGTACTAACTTCTATATTCAACCGTACTAACTGCTTTTGTCTTCAAAACTCATCAGCAGTACTAACTTCCATCTTCAGCCGTACTAACTGCTTAAGCTTAATTCCTAACAATCCTCCCCTAAACTTATGATTTCTTCCCAAATCACTAAGTTTCTTCAAATTAAGCTTCATCTTCTATATGAGGGGGATTCTTCCAAACATCTTTCATAACTGTCTCTTACTACTGATCTTTCTTTGTTCTGCAAGGTTGAAAATCTTTGTTACTAACAAATCTGCCATTTCAGAATCTTCTTCAACCCTTAGTTTTGCATACAACATAGATGTTAAAACACTTGATCTGAGTGGATAATCTTTTTCCACTAACATATAGATTTCTATGCCATCCTTAGTAGAAACTCTGTGTACTCCACACGTATCAAATAACTTCCAAGAGACATCTTCGATTTGTGCTTGGAATCTCCACATTGATTCTCCTCTATCAGGTTCATAAATTTTTTTTAGCTGCACCCATAACTCTTTATCTTTGTCTTCAGTAGGGCCTTGAACTCTGAATCTTTCTTTTATTAAACTCCATAACTGATTAAGATCTTCTCTATCAAAACCTTTTAGTAGATCTTCAAACAGCTTATACCTCTCAGTAATACCTCCAAGTCTTATGATTTTCCATCCCATCATCCTTCCATCAGTGAAAACTTCCCATCCAATGATAGGATATTTGATTTCTAATGGTTTGATATTTGTAGACTCTGGAACTATCACCATCATATTCTTAATTTGCTCATTTGTCAAACTTTCTTCACCAGACTTCAACTTCTTTGCACTATCAGATTCCAGAACTTGTGGTTCTCTTTTCTTTTTCCTTGTGATATCCTCCTTGCTTGAAGTATTCAGTCTTGCATATGTTTCATAGAAAGTCTTTTCAATCACAGCATCTGACCTTCCAGTAAAGTCACTCATCTTGTAATTTGCTTGATTCTTCAAATAATGCTTCATGAAACTGACTTTTTCTCTCTTGGTAGGCAACTTTGTCTTGTAACCTGACTTTTGCCTTTCTCTAATTCTCTGCACTAAGTCATTCCAAGTAGCTTCTTTGTTTGTCTTCAAGATGAATTCTTTGAGCTTCTCTGACTTTTCTTCTTCATTTAATTCCTTGTCTTTAAGAATCATTCCAGCATGAGCTCTCACAATCAAATCAGAATCCAACAAATATTGTAGTTGCTCATTGAACTCCTCTTGATTAACTTCTTCAGATCTTGTTCTATCCATGAATTCAGCTATATCCCTTACATCATCTGCAGCTATCTTCCTTGCTAATTCTGCATCTTGATCTATCTGAGCTTGTTCATCAGCTAAATCCTTGTCTAGAATTTCTCTTGCAACCATTGCATCAAAATCTATTTGAGCCTGAGTTCTTGGTTTTGTTGTCTTAAGCTTTTCTAGTACTTGAGCAGCTTCTTGTTCTTGAGTAGCTTCTTCTAGTGTCATAGGCTTTTTACCCTTATCTTTCCTTTTTCTAGCATATTCTTCTTCAGCCATAGTATCACCAGTTGGAACTGTCTCATGCTCTGTATCAGCAGTTGGAACTGCTTTAACAGTTGGAACTGCTTTAACAGTTGGAACTTTTTCAGCTTCTTGAGTACCAGTCTGAACTACTTCATGTGTCTGCTCTTCTATTTCCATATAAACATTACTAGAACCCATATCAAATTGAACTTCTTCTTCTTCATTTTGCCTCCCCTGAGAACCTGATCCATCTCCTTTTCTTTTATCTGATTTCCACCCCTGTTTGGGAGAATCACCATCATTACCATCAAAATCATCTGAGTCATCATCATCAGAAGAATCCAAAACTACCTTTGCCTTTTTCTTCTTTAACTGCTCTTCAAGTTTCTTTACCCTAAGAGTCAATTTGGTGTAGACCTCGGCAAAATTCCTTTTGTGAGCTTTGAGTTCCTCATTATTCTTCTTAAGCTCTTCCTCCAAAGTTTCTACCTTCTCAACTAGTTTGGTACATAATTCCATCAATTCAGTATGTGAAGTACTACCCTCATCACGTCTAGCTGTGTTACATGCTAGGAGAGGTGAATCATGGGGAAAGGATCTAGGAATCACTCTGGGTGTTTCCCTTCTCCTATAAGTGATGTGAAATTGGGATGTTTGGGTTCTTTTAGTAGCTGAAGTAGATGTGTGATGAGGATCAGTTGGTTGAACTGAACCTTCACCCACTTCAGTTTGAAGCATTTCAGGAAACAATGGAACTATTTCACCTTGAAAAAGCCTACTAGCCATAGCCATGTTTTGAAAAACTTTTGATTGAAGGCTAGGAGTAGCAAAAGTTTCTGTTGGTTTTGTAAGCAGGTATGTCTTTTTATTCAAAAGAGTTTGAACAAACCTTGGATACATTAGAAACTTGGTTTTGCTGTTTACATTAGATGCCATACCCTCAAAAAAAAAAATTGAAAAGTTAAAAACCTTGTTTGTAGACAGACAAATGAGAGCAATAGCAATATTGCTACTAAATTGCTCCCAAGCAGTCTTTTTGGGACTCAAACAATGTAAAAGGGTATGTATCAAAAATCTCCATTGAGGTGAGAAACATCCTTTTTGAAAAGTTAATTTGTGTTTGGATGTATCATACCCCATTTTGGTAAGTTCTTGCCATATTTCAGTGTTGTGCATAGTGTTAATACCATCCGAGTCTTTTAATTTAAGATGTCTCCTAAGTATAGACTCGGTAACAACAAAAGATACACCATCCACTTCAGAATGAATTTCTAAGTCCCCATCTTCACTAGTCAAGACAGTAGCATTCTGCCAGAACTGTGTGATGTGTGAGACATAAAAGTAGGAGAAACAGTTAGAGCATACCTTATGTGAGAGTGGTTTAGAAAGTACACAATCTCATAAAATTTTGGTCCATCTCCGTCCTCTATTTTCTCAAAAAACGTAACCTGATTGTGACGCTTAACAAATTCCAATCCAGCCATTTTTATTGATGAAGAATGAAAGATTATAGCAATAAGATGATCGTTTAGAGTGGAATTGAGGTTTTATGTAGCCTATTGGAGTTTATAGGTACTGTTTAGGGTTTTGCGAAATATGCGTATGAGATAAATTATCTTGAGAAATAGAATAAATAAATTTATGGTAAAAAGATAATTATCTTCTAGAAAAATACCTATAAGTACCTTAAGAATAACGGTTTTACCCCAACGGCTAGAAAATTAATTACTGACAGATTTTAACAACGGCTAGTTGAGTCGTACTAACTTTGTACAAACCGTACCAACTGTTGGAAAAAAATTGTTGAGTCGTATGAACTTATTTAAAAGGATTTTAAAATACCATGGCTCAAACATAGTTTTTAGGAAACTATCAGCTATCAACGGATTTAATATGTCTTTACCAATAGCCGTTTGCTTTGGACTAGCCAACTCTTCACAGTTAGATATGGTGAGCTGATAACCATACAATTTTTGGTAAATTGTCAACCATTAACGGATTTGATTAGTCTTTACCAGAAACCGTTTGCTCTGGACTAGTTGATTCTTATGTGGGTTAGACATGGTGAACCAATAACCATTTTTATGTGTGCAAAGATCACACACTGAGCTTCAAATCACCATTACAGTCCAAAACATATTAATTCCTTGATGCTCTTCATCCAAAACCTGCAAGTGTTAGTCCAAAAACAAAGAAACAAGCCACAAAAAAACTTGTCTCACAATATAAGAGAATATGACTAACATTGCACTCAAAAAGAAAAATTAATTTCCTTGTGGAACCCAAGCCAAAATAGAATTAGGCTTTCCTCTTGCATCAACATAATTCATCCTTTTCAAAACAATTTTAGCACCATTGGGTTTGATGGGTCTCCAAACCCAACATGCTGATGCATTCACTCCAGTACCCATATTTCCCTTAGCAGTGTTTTTATTAACACCAGTACCAATTACTCTGCTAGCAGTTGGAACTGCTGGCTTGGTAGTTGTTACCTTGGGTTTCCAAACTTGGTTTTTCACTACTTGTCTGTTTTGAAATGGTCTCTTAACAGTTGTTGGTGCTGATTTGGAAAACATTTTTGCACCTTGAACTGTTGGCCTTGAGTGAATAGGTCTAATTGGTCTGACAGGCTTAACTGCTGGTCTAGCAGTTTGAATTGATCTTTGGCCAGACTTTAATAGAACTGATCTGGGTATCATTCTATCATTCCTAGGAAAAGATTGAGGTCTTGCTATGCTCAACCTATGATATGTATATCCAGACACCCATTTATCACAAAAATCTGCAAGATGGTCAAAGCTACCACACGAGTAACAAGCTTTCCTATAGCATTTCTGCATACCTAACTGTTGGTCTAAAAGGTTTGAGGTCATTCCAATTCCTTTGGTTACCTCTTGGCTTGTTTGTGGTTCTATACATTTCTGCATACCTAACTGTTGGTCTAAAAGGTTTGGCATTTGATCTAGGCCTAACAGTCTCAGGTTTAACCATCTTTGGAACTTTTGGTTCCTCCACTTTAACACTAACAGGCTTAACCACAGCCTGATCACCCTCATCATCAGAAGTCCATTCCTCTATGGTTGGAGAATCTGATTCCTTACTTGAGGACCTATCAGAGGACACCTTGTCCTCAGATAGTGATTTATCACTAGTACTCTCATACACAGGTTTATCAACTACATTCTCTTTAGGTTGAGGACCATATTTAAGCTCAGGTAGTTGAAATTCAGGTAGTCATGTGTGTTCTAAGTCTATGTCTGGGGGTGTTGGAATTCCTTTATAGGGAGGTGGAACTGACTTATAACCTAAGCCTGACTTAGCTTTATTGAGGATCTGACACTCAACAATTTTACTAACACCCTGAGTTGCAAATTCTAGTGTGTCAACAGTCATTTGAAGGTTCTCCTTTGCTTTCTTAACCTGTTCTAGCTCATGTTTCAACACACTAATTTCATTCTCTCTAAACATTAAGTCTCTCTTAACAATAATCATATCATCAGAAAACTTTGACTCATTACTTTTATAATGAACAATTTGTTCTTCTAACACAGCTAAAGCCCTCTTATGATTTGCTAAGTTAAAAGCAGTTTGGGTTAGCTCTTTTCTCTGATCCTCATATATTTTCTTAAGAGTTTCTAAATCTTTTAAAGCTTCACAAGATTTAGAACATTTAGAAACTTGTACCTCATAGTCTGAAAATGCAATGAGAGCAATCTCTGTAGATGCTTCTGCTTCCTCCTCTGCAATGTAGCTCCAGTCAAACCCTAAGCCATCAATGGCAACCATGGCTTTTGAGCTTGAATCAGTAACCTCCACAACCCTTGACTTGCTTCCATATCCTCTACCCTTTCCATCCTGTTGTCTTGGTAATCTGCACTCCCTTGAATAATGACCTTTCTTGTGGCAATTGAAACACTCAATCTTGGACTTATCATACCCTGCAACATCATTGTTGTTTATGACAATCTTCTTGCCAGTCTTCTTCAAAAATTTCCTAGCTCTCAAGCTGAGAAGAGAGAGCTGCCACTTGATATCCATCTCTTCAATATCATCTTCATCAATCTCTTGAAGATCTCCATGAGTCAACATAGTACCATTGTGCTGAGTAGTCAAGAAAGCACAATAAGTATCTCCATTCAAAAGTCCACTAGTACTGCTTGAGGTGCTAGCAGTACCAATATTGGAACTAGCAGTACCAACTGCTCCAGTCACTTGAACTTCTTCATCTGGACTTGAGGTACTGGGAGTGGATACAAAGGCCAAATTCCCTGAGCTTGAGCTTGAGCTTGATCCAGCAGACTTCTTAACACCATGTTCAACTATCTTGAAGTTGCTATAGAGATCCATTAAGCTCATGGAATCTATATCAGGCTTGTTTTTCCATACAACCACATGCATAGCCCATTCAGTTGGTAGACTCCTCAGAAATTTGGAGTTGAGATCTTCCTGAGGCATCTCAATTCCTAGAACAGCCAGTTGACTCACTAGTTTTTGAAGTCTATTAAACATATGATCTAGTGACTCGTTGCTTGATGAAGCGAAAAGTGTACCGCTTTTAAGGGGTCATTTAAGCCCTAAATCGTATTTATTTGATCAAATATTGCCCTAAATCGTTCCTTTTGTCATTTTAGGTACTTTTGAGAAGAAATCTGGAAAAGGAAGCATTTTGGACGTTTTTGGAGCATAAAAGTGAAGAAAACGACAAAGTCTCAAAATCATGCTGGAAATTACCTTTGACGGCGTCAGGATTATGCCTGGACGGCGTCACGGCTTGGCAATAAAATGGTGGATGTGAAAATTACTCATGATAAGCCAGGGAAATTTGCATGGGAATTCTGACGGCGTCACCCTTTAATTTGATCAAGGTCGTCACGTTATAATTTAAAGAGGGACGGCGTCACGTTCATAGTCTGAGGGCGTCAAGCCTTGATAGGCCAGAACGGATTTTGGAGAGCTAAAGAGGGACGGCGTCAAGAAGGTCATCCGGGAACCCTAAAAGCGGCGAGGTGACGACGTCACACTCCATAACGTGACGCCGTCAGATCTAAAAATCTATATATAGTTTTGCAATTCTTTGTCATTAGTGTGGAACTTATTGGGGAACTTTGTGTGTGAAAACCCTAGGACGAATTTGGCAGCTCTTTCAAGGCTTTTTGCCTTGAGATCTTCCATGTTACATTGAAGATAAGTTATCAATTAATCATTCAATATGTCTATGTGTTGTTTGATTCTATCTTGTTCTTGTCTTTTGTTTAACATGCTAGGCTAGATTTATCTTGTGTTTGCTTAGATCTAATGAAACCTAGCTATTGATTATTGGTTATTAGTGTGTTGTTAGTTGTATTGGATGATTGTTCATCTATGTTAGGCTTAAGAAAACTGGCTAACTTCCTATTCGGTAACTTGCTTGAACGTCTTAAGAAACATGAACCAATGCGTACTAAAGGTTTTTATGGTTGTATTTAATGCACAAGCGAATTCTAGTGATCCCATGTTAGGAGCTTCCTAGCCGGCTCGACATAGGAGTGAAGTAGGAGCTTGTAGAGTTGGGGAAGTACGTACGCCACCCCACAAATGGTATTAAGGAATACACCCGTCATCCACGCGACTAATACACACTAATCAACCGGTAAAAGATAGTTAGGGAGTAAGGAAATCTAAGTAAACACATTTTCCTCCACATAAGTTTTCACCAACATTTTTCATTTTCTGTTATTTTATTTTATTTGCATTCGTAGTAATTTGGGTTAGTTGACTAGCAACTAATTCCGCCCACTCTTTCAAACCCGAGATTTTACTTGCTTTCATAAAAAATTATAAAAAACACAAAAAGAATCTTCTCTCACCCTTAGACCTATTAGAGTAATTTTTCATACCTAACGAACACTATTCCCTGTGGAGAACGATCAATCCCCCGTACTTACCACTACACTATACTACATCGGTCAGGTACACTGCCTGGTGGGGTTGTAAGCCTCTTGAGATCCCTCGAGAGGTAAAACCTGTTGTAAGGTTGCAAAACCACGCATCATTGCTTGTTGCTGAAAAATTCTCAAACTGTTGCTTGAGAAGGGTCTTCTGAGTTTTCTTGGTGGCTTCGTTCCCACCATATCTTGCAACAATAGCTTCAAAAAGGGTTTTAGCACACTTAAACTTGCTAAAATTCAACAACTGATCATTGGGAATAGTCATCAGAAGCCAACTTCTCGCCTTAACATCATTCTTGTGTTGTGCCTTCTCTTCAGTAGTGGTTGGCTTAGTTTGCACCTTAGTTTCAGTGACACCCTCAACAACGATTGTTGTAGTTGTAGGTTTGAACGAATTCCCATCCTCAATAATCTCCCAGAGAGTATAATCTTGAACTTGGAAGAACTGCTCAATTCTTAATCGCCACATATCGAACTCATTGGGTTTAAGCATTGGAAGCTTAGCAGCAATATTAGTCTAACTTGTTGTTGTCTCCATGTCCATCTTCTTTTTAAACAAATTCGTCTGGATCTTCTAAACCAAAGTATCAGCAACCTGGCTCTGATACCACTTGACCGGATCTACACACACTCCTTGTGTTAGATGTATACTTTGAATGATGTCTAGTCTAGCACGCGGAATTTACTAGCTAGCACTTAGAAGATTTGTTTGTTTGTGTTTTGTATGAATGAATCAACAATGAATGAACAAGGAACACAATATACTTCAACTTCAATGATTCAATATTATTAATGAATAATACGAGTACTCTTAATCAGTACTAGGGTTTACAACCTTGAATCTTAACAAAACAATACGTACCTAAACTTTAACCTAGGCAATCCTTTTATAGACTAAGGATTCCTTTACAAGATAACTATCAATCTAATCGTATAAGATATACACAATATCTTTTCTATAACTATCTTTTACAAAGACATAAACAGTACTAACATCTATATTCAACCGTACTAACTGCTTTTGTCTTCAAAACTCATCAGCAGTACTAACTTCCATCTTCAGCCGTACTAACTGCTTAAGCTTAATTCCTAACAAAAGGTTTATACCAAAGTTAATTGATTCTTTAAAACTTCTTTCTTGAGATCTTATTATGATGTTTTATATTGAATTGATGGCTTAGTTAGTCAGATAGTAACTGACATAACTCACTTTCTACCATTTTATACTTTTGTATAATGAGTTAGTCTAAGGACATATGGTAGAAAGAACAGCGAGAAAACGTGAATCTAACACTTTTGTTAGAGGCAACAACTGCCACGAGCTGGAAACCCTGTCAAGAAAGCTCTTTGAATGAGTTTATCTGATCACAGGCAGTTATTTATAACTGAAAATATTGGTTCTCACTCAACCCGAGGTTGCTTTAAACCGAAATCATGATTAAGTGTTTGTCATTACACTTAATCCCTTCAAAATGGTTGTTAGCAATATGGTTTTTAATCAAACTTGAGTTCATACTGCTGAGTCAAATTTTTCCAAAAAGTTTGTACTGCCAGGCTTAAAGTTAGTACTGGTAGGCTTAGTTTGTTTAGCTGGATGAGAAAGATGAGAAAGTAGTCTCATTTGCTTGGCTATTGACAGAACTTTTAATTTTTCAAAACTCATTTTTGAAGGTATGGTTAAAAATGTTGATAGTAAATCAAAATTTTTGATGTATCCAAGGTTCATCCAAACAATTTTGAACATGAGGAAACATCAACTGCTTCCACACAAAACTGTTTATCCAACTCCCAAGCTTACTCAAAAACTTTTCAGTAATATGAAAATGGCTTCAAAGGGTTATGGTGGGGAAGCAGTACCACTTTTTGATTCTATGATACAAGCTCAGGGTGAAGGAGCAACAAGCCTAGTTGCCTCCCATCACACACCCACAACATCAGACTCATCATCTTCACAACCAAATTCATCAACAGATAGGACTTCATCCGGACAGGACTCTGACATACCTCAGCGCAGAGTTCCTACTCCCACAAATGTAGCAGATGAGGCTGACTATGTCAGTATGGAAAGGGCTACTTCTACTGTTTCAGGCTTAGAAGCTGGGCAAGACAGAAGTAAAATAGATAAGACCCAATCCATGGCAACACCAGCAGTACCTAGTACTCCTGGTGGAATCCCAAGCCAAATGGAAACTATGGGTGGCTCAAAAGCTCACAATATGGTGGACTTTGAGTCCATGCCCCATGATGCACCTCTCCTTGAAGGTAACACATCAGGAAGTGCTGAGGGCAGTCAGAAACTACAAGAATTGACGGATTTATGTGCAATATTGTCTGAGAAGGTGAACACATTGGAAGCTGATCTTAAAAGTCACAAGAGGAATTTTGGAGTTGTCTACACCAAGTTGGTCTTGAAAGTGAAGAAATTGGAGAACACAGTGAAGACACTTAAAAGGAAGAGATCAGTACAAGTGGTGGAATCATCAAGTTCATCTTCTTCATCAAGTTCATCAGAGGGTCCAAGTGGAGATCAAGGTGATGAATCTTCCACACAGGGGAGGAAGATTGCCCATATGGATCAAGATCCTGATATTTCTCTAGTTCAAGAAGGGTATGACACTCAAGGGAGGCAGGAACAACATATAGATGAAGGTACTGCTGACTATGATGAAGGTACTGTTGTCTTTGAAGAAGGTACTGCCAGTGTTCAAGGTACTGCTAGTCTTCAGGATCTGATTGCTGCTGGATATCAAGGTACTGCCAGTGCAGTTTATTCAAGGAAACCAAGAATTTCAAGACCAGATAAGGGCAAAGCTATAATGACAGAGCAAGAACCATCTACTAAACAGTTGTCCAAGAAGGAATAAGCTCAGTTAGCCCTGGATGAAGAGTTAGCATAGAAATTTCATGAAGAAGAACTAGAAAGAATTGTTGTAGAAGAAAGGTTAGCTGAAGAAGAAAGATTTGGCAGCATTTATGATTGAAAGAAGTTTCAGACTGAAGAAGAAGAGAGAGCTGCTCAAATTCTTTCAGACAAGGAACTAGCTGCAAAACTTCAAGAAGAAGAAAGATCAAAGTATACTCCAGAAGAACAAGATTCTGCACTTAATGACTTATTGCAGGAGATCAGAAGGAAGCAGAGTAAAAAGAAAGCTTATCAAAAGAAACTTCCTTCTAGAAGTGAAAAACTGAAGTATATGAAAGCTTATTTGAAGAATCAAGATAATTGGGAAGAAAAGCACTTCAGATATTGGTCATATGAAGAAATTGAAGAAATCTACATCAAAACTTATGGGAGAATTTAGAAATTTCTTAAAGGTGATTTAGAGAAAGAAGGAAGGGGATAAAAGAGAGTTGCAGAACAGTTAGAGTCTGATGAAGCTAAGAAACAAAGAACTGAGGAAGAATCAGTTCAAGAAGAAGCAGTTCAGGAGGAAACAGTTAAAGGAGAATCAGCTGAGGGAAAGACATCGACTGATGAACAAATTCAGGGAATGATAGTGGTGGTTCCAGAATCCCTGAACATTGATCCCATTCAAGCTAAGCACCCTATTATTGACTGGGAAGTGTACTCAGATGGAAGAATCAAGGGATGGAAGATCATCAGGGTATGAGGAAAGACTGAAGTGTATAAATTCTTTGAAGACTTGATCAGAGCTGTTGACAGAGAAGATTTATATAAGTTATGGAGCTTAGTTCAAGACCTCAGATCCTGTTGATGATAAATATAAGGAACTATGGGTTGAGCTGAAGAGGATATATGAGCCAGATGGAGGTGAAACTATTTGGAGATTTCAAGCTCCAATTACAGACATCAAATGGAAGTTGTATGATAACTGTGGTGTTGATGCGCGTGATGTGTCGTTGCGGTTTAGCAGTTTTAATGCCTACTCAAGTTTTAAATTTATATTTAGCCGACTTATCAATAACACACACACTTAACGAGCAGTGTACCCGGTCAGTATGAAGATAATGGTAAGTAGAGTGTCGATCACTAAGAGTGGAACGTATAATCTCGTTAATCTAATCAGTATTTTAATATCCTAACGCAAGGGGGTTTCAGCCTGAGAGACTGGCACAGTTTTGTTTGCAATTAAATAATAAAATAAACCAATAGGCACGAATCAGCAAGTAGCACACACGTACACAGATAAATACTCGAGACAATAAGAGGGCTGTCCTTATAATTAAGTAGATTGTCACTTGTTTTATTGATAGCTTTATATGAAGTGTATGTAGTTAACCCTTTCTCGTTGGTCCTATTCTTATCGGCGAGTAAACCCTTAATGATTACTTATGTCTAAAAGTTATTCCTAAGTGATCAATTTAGAAACAACCGTGGGAGCCACATTATGTCCCGCAGTCAAATGCCCGCAAGCCACTAATAAACACAGAGGTTATCAATGCACTAATAAGTAGTAACCAAAGACATCAACATATAAACTTTAATTGATGGGAAAGCAAGTATTAAAGGGAGTGCAATCTTTCGTTGTCACATTACACAAGCCACCAATCCTGATGAATTAAAGTTTGCTAACACAATAAAACAAAACTACTTAATGAATTAAATACATGCAGCACCTTCTTACAGCTCTTGTATCTTCGATTTGGGTGTGTCTTGTGCTGCCTCCTTGACTGAATTCGTCCTTTTGCTCTGCTGTCCGAACTTCGGTTTTAGGGTTTCGGAACTCTTTAATGCGTCTGGTCTACGGGGTATTTATAGTTTGTGTCTGAGGGAAGATGCGGCGCATCTACTAAGTAGATGCGGCGCATGTACTTAACTTCGCGTGGGGTCCAAGATTATAATATTCAGGAATATTCGTACACCGCCAGAAGATGCGGCGTAACTCTTGATTAGATGCGGCGCATGTCCTCTTGTATCTTGGATCGTATCTGGTGATATCTTGATAGAGATGCGGCGCATGTTATGAGTGAGATGCGGCGCATCTGGAGCAGATTAGTCTTGATCTTCTTCATTTCAGTAGACTCTTTACTTTATGCACGTTTTGCTCCATTATTAGTCCAAAATCGCCAAGTTTCACCAAATGCTTGTTTTTACCTGAGAATTACAAAAGTAAACGATTAAGTATCAATCCTCATACATAATATAGTAAAACAAGTCAAATTAATAGGATAAATGATAGTAATAAAATGTACTTATTTGAGTTCATCAAATATCCCCCACTTGAACTTTACTTGTCCCCAAGTAAACCTTAGATTAAATCTTATGAAAATGTATCCTAAGAGATGTTAGGATTTATTTTTATATTTAAGCATGTATTCGTTTATCTCATAATCACACAACTAAACACTTAACGAATTAGAAGTAAAATAAAATAAGTCGATAAAAGCAAATCTAATCGTTTAACTGTCCAGTCGCGACGAATATTCTATCATAAGCTTGGCAAGTATACACATCTCCACCACTAAAGCTAAGGAATAACAAGTCTAAAGTGGTAAAAAGGGTTTTTAGGCTAAAGGGTTAATTATTCTTATTTACTATCGATCTCAAATTCCAGAAAAGGCGACAAAATCACAAATACATGATCGAATCCACGAACACGATACTTGCAATTGCTCAAATCCTTAACTCGAATAGGCTAAAGATAGGTCCAAACTTCACCAATAATAATATATCAAAAAGGGCGACAAAATCATAAATACATAGCCGAATCCACGACTACGATACTTAAGATTGCTCAAATCCCTAATCTCAATAAATCAAAGGTTTGGTTGGATAAAGAATAATATAGGGTATGGATAACATTTGGGATATAAATTGGTGTAAAATGAAAAATAAACAAAACAAAACAAATAAATTAAAATCCTAAGTGTGGTTAATCACTATCCCAACCATCCCATGAATAAGACTCATATCATTGAATAACTCACGCTTTAACACTTGAAACACACGCTTTAGGTAGACACGAATTATACTCAACAAGATCTTAATCAAAGAATAAACCTTAATTGGCGTTCCCATAACTGCCAATTCCCATTCAATCCATAGATATAATACAACAAATAGTGGTGATATCGACCACTTACATAACTATACATCGTTGGTTTAACAAACATCCAACCTTTTTCTTTTTCTTTTTCTTTTCTCATTTTTTTCTCTTTTTTTTTTTTTTTTTTTTTTTTTTTTTTTTTTTTTTTTTTTTTTTAACTTGAAACATAAACATAGATGTGTAAAATTTCACCACATCACTACAACTTTCTTTCCGGATAATTTTTCCATACTTTTCATACTTTCAGAAATAACGGTAATAGTGAAAGTAGTAAACACACGAAAAATAAACTCAAAAATATACAATATTTACTTTCACTCCAATTGCATTGTGCAATTTCCCGACCTAACCAAAGATAATGAATTACGCACGCGAACACAGGTAATGTAAGGAAACACACTCTGCCTATAGCAATTAACCAACCACGGATTCTAATCTACAGGGTAGGCTAAGGTTTAAGGTGTAACGAAACATTTTAAACATAGGTGTAAGAAACGAAAGGAATGGCTCTGAGTGTTTTTCTAGGGGTATCTTACTCTAAAAATGAGAGTAACAAAAGGTTTTATACGGGGGTTAACTAACCAGTGTAGTTAGCTAATAACACATAACATATAAAGGCTATTTGGTGTAATCCTAGAAATTTACCAATTTAGACAAGTCATTCCAATTATGTAAATAATACTTATTATGGTGGTCTCGAATAGTATACAAGCCAAGTTCTAAAGTTTACAAGTCACCGGCACACTCATAGATTTGTGAATTTTGAAAAATCACAATTTTTGAAAATAACGTCATGTGTGCAGCTATGCAACTTAGATCTTAAACAAAAACATGCTAAAAATAATTTTAAGTTTGATATATTAAGCACATTTTAAGCATAATTTTTGAAAAAGTTTAGGACAAGTAATTGTTAAGTGTTCTAATTCTCCAATCCCCCCACTTAAGTTAAACAACGTTCTCGTTGTTTGTATAAAAGGTTAAAAACTGGAAATAAAAGAATTAGAACGGAAAAACTCCCCTGAGATTTGCTCGGTATGATCCTCCATTTGTATATGAGCAAAAATCAACTTCTTGTGGATTAGAACGTTAAAGCTTCATACTTGATGTATCCACAGGAAATCCAGGAAACTATAATACCACCAACACTTTAAAACACACCTAAGATAAGAAAGGTTCAACTTGCATAACACATTAGTAGTTAGGAAAAATAAAACTTAAAAAAAAAATTAAAACTGAAAATCATCAGGTCAGTCGATGCGCCGTATCTTATGGAAGAAGATACGCCGTATCGAGCCTGGAATAATACGGATCAGAATAAAGATGCGCCGCATCCTTAACCAGGGATGCGCCGCATTAAAATAAACTGATAAATAGTTTTAAAGTCGAAAATAAAAATGCAGAAAAATAAAATAAGATATGACCATTGCAGAGGATGCGTCGCATCTCAGGACTGAGATGCGCCGTATCCTCGTGCGGCCTGGACTGAAAATAAAACAAAATAAAGGATAGGATGCGTCGCATCTGATTAGGCAGATACGGCGCATGTAGTAACCAAACAGACTGTTAACAGTCTGTTGTAAAATGACTCGTTCCACGGTCTAATCTCATACGTCCTCTCGTACTCTCATGCTGAACTTAATGCCAGTCTTCATCAAACATAACAAGAAATATAAACTGAAACATTAAACATAAACATAAGAATAACGATAAGTACAATCCAAAAAGTAATAATAATGTGTGGAACAATGTCTATGAAATCAAGAGAGTAAGGTCATGGATGAGTGTGGTCGTCTGGATGGGTCCCGGAAGTGCTGGCTCCATCAGTCCTCTGGCGGACTCTGCGCTCGTATGCACGTGTCACTCCCGCAACCTCAGTACCATCTGGACGAGCGTGTGTAATACCCTGCTGCTCTAGTAGTCTGCTCACACTCATGACCACCCACTCTAAGTCTCTCCTCAGTACCATCACCTCTCCCTCGACTGCGTCGAGTCTCTGACTCACGGTGCGTGGGGGTACTGGTGCCTGTGGCACCTCCTCGTCGGCAGGAGCAGCAGCCGGAGGATCCTGAGGTCCTCCCTGCTCCGCCTCTGGTTGTAATTCCTTTCAGATCGTGCCTTACCAAAAGAACCTTGTTAAGCACTGTTGACAATTGGTGCACTTCAATTGCCAAACCATTGATCATATTGTTTTGTTCCTTTAGTAATAGCTCATGACTGCCTTTGAATTCGGTGATAAAGTTCCTTGCTTCATGATGTTCTTGTTCATTGGCTTGAGCGATTAGTAGTGCAAACTCTTCCATAGTAAGGTTTCTTTGGGGTCTTCCGAACCAGTTTGGGAAAATATCGAACATTGATCCTGAAAATTAAGAACAAGAAGATTTCAAAGTAAAAGCTTCCAAGTATAAGGGTAAGTCAGAATATTTTCCGTTCGGAAATTAGAAAAGAATAAGAGTTGCTGATATCTGCAGACGATGCGCCGTATCCAAAGAGTTGGATACGCCGTATCTTAATACGTTAAAATTAAATCAGACTTTATTCAGAAAATAGATACGCCGCTTTAGAATTTAAGAATGCGCCGTATCGAATTAATTAATCAAAAATCAACTTATCCAATTAATATTAAATGCGTCGTATTAACGAAAGTTAATGCGCCGTATTTTCGTTACGTTTAAAAATAAAAGATTTTTGATTCAGTAAGATGCGCCGTATCGACAGAGATCGATACGTCGTATCTGTTTAATAATTCGCAAACTGTTTTTAATCAAAATAATAGATACGCCGTATCTGCTAAAGCAGATGCGTCGTATGGCGTGAATGTTTAGAAAGTTTTTTTATCAAAAACAGATACGCCGTATCTGCAAAAGCAGATGCGTCGTATTACTTTATCGCTTAGAAAAATTTTCTTGTTAAAAACAGATACGCCGTATCTTGGGGAAAAGATGCGTCGTATCGAATTAATTAAACGCGTTGTAGTAAAAAAATTAAACGCAATACGCCGTATCTGAGAGATCAGATGCGCCGTATCGTTTGATTTAGCACAGTACAACGATAGCAGAACAGAAAATACGAAAAAAATTAAAACAAAAATTAAACACACGAAACAAAAATAAAAACAAATAAAGCAAACAAATAACACAAAACAAATAACACACAATACAACAAATATGCAAAATAGTACAATGATGCAATTAATCTAATAAAAAAGAAAAAACCTAATTAAAATACTAATCAAATCAACAGAAAATAACAATTCACTCCCCGGCAGCGGCGCCAAAAACTTGATGCGCGTGATGTGTCGTTGCGGTTTAGCAGTTTTAATGCCTACTCAAGTTTTAAATTTATATTTAGCCGACTTATCAATAACACACACACTTAACGAGCAGTGTACCCAGTCAGTATGAAGATAATGGTAAGTAGAGTGTCGATCACTAAGAGTGGAACGTATAATCTCGTTAATCTAATCAATATTTTAATATCCTAACGCAAGGGGGTTTCAGCCTGAGAGACTGGCACAGTTTTGTTTGCAATTAAATAATAAAATAAACCAATAGGCACGAATCAGCAAGTAGCACACACGTACACAGATAAATACTCGAGACAATAAGAGGGCTGTCCTTATAATTAAGTAGATTGTCACTTGTTTTATTGATAGCTTTATATGAAGTGTATGTAGTTAACCCTTTCTCGTTGGTCCTATTCTTATCGGCGAGTAAACCCTTAATGATTACTTATGTCTAAAAGTTATTCCTAAGTGATCAATTTAGAAACAACCGTGGGAGCCACATTATGTCCCGCAGTCAAATGCCCGCAAGCCACTAATAAACACAGAGGTTATCAATGCACTAATAAGTAGTAACCAAAGACATCAACATATAAACTTTAATTGATGGGAAAGCAAGTATTAAAGGGAGTGCAATCTTTCGTTGTCACATTACACAAGCCACCAATCCTGATGAATTAAAGTTTGCTAACACAATAAAACAAAACTACTTAATGAATTAAATACATGCAGCACCTTCTTACAGCTCTTGTATCTTCGATTTGGGTGTGTCTTGTGCTGCCTCCTTGACTGAATTCGTCCTTTTGCTCTGCTGTCCGAACTTCGGTTTTAGGGTTTCGGAACTCTTTAATGCGTCTGGTCTACGGGGTATTTATAGTTTGTGTCTGAGGGAAGATGCGGCGCATCTACTAAGTAGATGCGGCGCATGTACTTAACTTCGCGTGGGGTCCAAGATTATAATATTCAGGAATATTCGTACACCGCCAGAAGATGCGGCGTAACTCTTGATTAGATGCGGCGCATGTCCTCTTGTATCTTGGATCGTATCTGGTGATATCTTGATAGAGATGCGGCACATGTTATGAGTGAGATGCGGCGCATCTGGAGCAGATTAGTCTTGATCTTCTTCATTTCAGTAGACTCTTTACTTTATGCACGTTTTGCTCCATTATTAGTCCAAAATCGCCAAGTTTCACCAAATGCTTGTTTTTACCTGAGAATTACAAAAGTAAACGATTAAGTATCAATCCTCATACATAATATAGTAAAACAAGTCAAATTAATAGGATAAATGATAGTAATAAAATGTACTTATTTGAGTTCATCAGGTGTTCATAGAGTTTCTACCAAAGATGGATTGGAAATTTATATGTTGGTAGAAAAGGAGTATCCTCTCAAAGCAGTAACCTTAATGTCTATGCTGTCATCAAGACTTAAGATTGAAGAAGATTCAGAGATGGCAAATGAGCTTATAAGGAAGATATTTCAGCTTGGAGAACAAAGAAAAGCTAAAAGTCTTAGATTAACTATGTAGTGTTTGGAAGAATCCTCACATCCTCATTTAATTCAGAAGAAACTTGATGATTTAGGGTAAATCACAAGTTTAGGGGAGGATTGTTGGGAATTAAATGTCTAAGGACTTAGTACTGTTGAGAATTACATTAACACTACAAATTGTTAGTGTATAAGTGAAGACTAACTAACAATACAAACTGATGAGTTAGTACTGCTGCATGGATAAGTGTTTTGTATTAAGGATAAGTATGGAATAGATCCTGTATATATCTTATTTAGTTAGAATTATACGGTAGAATACTTATCTTGTACATGACTCCTTAAGTCTATAAAAGGAGATCCCAGGTTAGATGTTGTGTACGTATCAATCACATCAGTCATAGTTTTTGTTAAGATTCAAGGTCATTGTAACCCCAGTGATAGCAAGATCACTCGTATTATCATTGAATAATATTGAATTATTTGGTGTTAACATTATGTGTTCATTGCTCATATACAACCATTACTGTTCCATTAAACAAACCAAATATCTCCTAAGTGTGGTTAAGTAGATTCCGCATACTTAACTGCATCACAACAAAGTATCACAAACACATTATAAGGGAGTAACATCCTAAGTGTTTAATAATCCTCTCAAAGCTAATATACTCTTAATCCAAATTCACTAGCCACCATTTCCAAATTTACAACCATTTCTAATTCAAAGACTTATGCTCTTACACAATCATAATACATATATGACACATATAACATATGTTTTAGTGCAAGTTACTTTCCTTCAATCCAAGCTAGTTACCAACCCTAATAATAATAATCATCATCATCATCATCATCTTCATACTTCCTAAGCCATATTCATTACAATACTCATTAACTTAATAAGCCATAACAAAGACAAAGGTTAAACAACCTAATAACACACTCCAAATCCTTATATGATCATCACCTTGATCATATATCCAAGACCCTCTATAAACTCTAATCTATCCAAATACTCAAATGAGATTACTTACTTGTATAAAGACTTATTTAAGGCCTTTCTTCTTGATATAGGATCATAGTCTTCATCATAAGAACCTTCAAGCGTCAAGCTCATGGTTTCTCTCCTTTTCTTCTTCTCTTGAGCCGACACCCACACACACACACCCACATAAAACTTATCCAAATGAGCTACTAGAAGATTCATGGACTATCTAAG
Source organism: Artemisia tridentata subsp. tridentata (assembly GCA_021014915.2). Classification (NCBI taxonomy): domain Eukaryota; kingdom Viridiplantae; phylum Streptophyta; class Magnoliopsida; order Asterales; family Asteraceae; genus Artemisia; species Artemisia tridentata. Next base: position 113,261,210 of record CP139507.1, read on the forward strand.
AGCATGGGGTGCAATGGCTAGCTTGAACTACTCATTCGGGCCCCACGGGGTGCCACGTCAGCATGACATACCACAACTAACAACCCTCCTCCCCAATAACAAACCACAACTTACTCATTTGGGCCCCACCACTATCTATTTTTATTATTTTTATTTAAATACCCAAATAAACTAAATTCATTTCATTAAAATAAAAATACAATACATAAAATTTAAACATATACTAATGTGAAAAACTCAAACATAAATCAGCGACAAGTAAACAAAATTAGTACTAGAACTTGTTATTTCTAAAAAAAATTAAATGGCCCTTTTAGTGGGTTGGGCTTGAGAGAGGGATAGGTGGACTAAAAAATCAATGTCATAACTCTCAATAAAATAGTTTTATATTACAATTGGGCCTTAAAAAATACACAAGATCACCATTTGACCATCTTTATCGTCTTCAACATATTGCCGCCGTCATACTCAAGTTTATGTGTAGTATATATAGGGGGGAAAAAAGTTTAGACTTCTTCTATTATAAATAGAAAGGCGAACCTATAGGCCTGTTTAGCGCCTTTCCAAAGTAAACCTAAAAAAAACCTTCGCTTTGGGAAGTAAAGACCGAGTTAAAAATGAAAAATGTTCGCTAACGCCCACGGGAGAAGATCTTTTTTACCATCATCTATCCGTTTGAAACAATAACGTTTGCAATTAAATAAAGGAAAATAACGTAGGTTTGTCAGAGTTTTTGCTCGTTGTGCAGGCGAGTAGCTTGCGTTCGGCGAAGGACGGCGAGGGCATGTGGTGCAGCGGTGAGCCATGAAGAGGCTCCACGTCAGCCATGGCGAACCTCACGAAGAGCTGCACCCCTGCTCTAACCCTTTGTTAGTTGAAAGTTTGCCCAAATGGCAACAATGGTCCCCCAAGTCCTATTCTCTTCTACTTTAGCCACTCAACACTTATAACTTATTTAACACATTACAACTTAAGTCCCTCAAGTATATTTTCATTATATATGTGACACATGATACTTTCCATAACCACATTATACAATACTTTGGCTATCGGGTTTGACTACAACGTAACTTTCATTGACTAATCAATCACAACAAGCCTTATTCAACTCATCTAGAGTGGGGTCTTGTTGTACTCGGGAAACGGGTCTAACAGTAACAACGAAATGGCTCAAGCCATTTCCCTTCCACACAAGAATGACGTCAAGGTGGTGTTACCACACCTCTTGCTCCAAGACTATGTTTAGCATTTCCATAATATTGAATATGTTTTTGTCCCCCTTTTCATTCTATTCTTTCGAACAATTAGAGAAAGATGCGTTACCGTGTTGAAAATCTAAAAGTTCTCCATAGCTCAAGATATTGGAGCACATGATCATATTTAATATAATTAGGTTTTTTTATAGCTAAAAGAGCGGGGCTTATATAGCATCACCGCTTTCTATTGAGAGTTTGTAAATCTATTGAGTTTCTAATAATAATAATAATAAAGTGATGTTTATAATAAAGTGATTTTTTTGTAAATCTTAATTTTCTTAATAAAGTGATGTTTATATAAAATAATAGTTTAGTGTTAAGGTATTGAATATCTATAGCATAATGAACCTTTTTATAACCTTAAAAATGCAAAAAACCCTTTGGTTGACATGAAAAGAAATCGAAATTTGATTTGAATCACGTTTTATAAATATATATACCTGCATTTAATTCACCATCATCATAAATAATTATACTACCACACACCGATATTGAGCTCATAATAAAGTTAAACCCCTCAACAATTCATCCTCCTTATTTCACAATTAACAACAGGTATACTTCCATTCTCAATCCTTTAAACCTATATAATATCACATCATTTACAATGCTCAAATTCAAAACTAGGGCTCCTATGATTAATCATATAATTAATACTCAAAATTAAGGTTTAACAATATAACTGTTTTTGTGTGTGTCTGTGTTAAGGTAGGTGGAAATGAAGATTGTCAAAGAGGATGTATCATGCAGGAATATAATTGTGAGTTTAATTTTTATGTTTGCTGATTAATTTTATTGTTATTAGTTTTTTAGGTCTAATTTTTATTGTTAGTTTTGTGCTGAGTATATTATAAGTTTATAGTTGTTAGTTATAGTTTGGTTTGAGGACTAGATGGTGGTATTCTATAGTTGCCCATAGGTGTGGGGTATCTTAGGTTACGAATTATGTTGTTTCGTATATGAGGTTTTAAGGTTTTCTAAAATATCTGGTTATTTTTGTAATTTGCCCCCTAACGAACCAATTTGTAGGGTAGTTTCTAAAATTATCGAAGTTTGCCCCCTCGGTCATAACTTTCTGGCTCCTGCCCTGGGTGTAAGTAATTGATTTATACGTGTTGTTAGGTATTGTGAAAAGAAATTTGGTTTCATTGATTAAAGGGTGCATGACCATGCTGTTGGGGCGCCATCACTTGATGACATGTTCTATTGATTAAGAATAAGAATCTTTAGCTTAGTTTAGGATGGGATCCAAAACTTAAGTTAGATTATATATCAATTCTTCGTGTCTTGATTGCCCACATGAGCTATATTCAAAGTTAAAGTCTTTAATAGTACTAAACAATCCACTTTTGTAAACCTATGAAAGTTGAATGGCGAGGTTGTCGCAGCCATAAGCAATGTTGATATAAGCATTCTTACTTTAAAGATTTAAACATAATTCTAAAGGTCGCCATTTGAGGAATGTATAATTGTGATATAGTTACCCTATTGTTTTTTCGTTTAATTGTTTCATGGCGAGAAGAGTTTGACATTAGTAAGGTTCCTTTGTTTGTGTTGGCTTACAATAACCATCTCTGAGTGATAATCGTGTCAATTAATAAGGTGTAGTATTGTTTGTTTGTGCTTGCCTTAAGGTTATCCTGATGACTACACAAACTCACGGCCTTGTTTGTTTTATTTCTTTATTAAGTTCTGCCTAGTATAGCATTGTGTGGATATATGATGTCTCCTTGTACATACACAATTTTTGTTTGTAATGTATGCCGAGTAAGTGTCTGAATCACAGTTTTTATAGAAATATGAGTGACTTGATTGAAAAACCTACACCCTCGTGACTTTTTCTGTTAAGTCATGCTTCTGGATTAAGTTCGTAACAAAGAACTGCTAACCGAATTATAAGATTAAGTAATTTTTCCAATCAAGACAATTAAGTCAAAATCAAACTGTTAGCCAAAGAATTTGGTTTTCTTGACATGGTTAGATGTCTCTTTAGAAACGAGGGAAGCCCCACCTGAGCTGGCGTGTAGATTCAGATTCCACAAACCACTCCAAAAGATCCATGGAGGCACGCAAATCAACATCCTAACACGATTTGGATTATTAGGCTGGGGCACGTGCCTCGAGGAGTTGGGGCTTACGAGATTTGAACATGCAAAATAAACTACTCTTATTTATGGGGGTCATCCACACCAACCTAATAACCCAAAAATAGTGGAGGCTGGTGATTCGCATGGTTCCGTAGGTCTTGCGGGGTGGTCAATGGAGCCCAGGGGTTCACGTGCCAGGTCACCAAAGGTGGCTTGGGTGGGGCTTCGGTTGTATATAAAGAAAACAATTTTAGGACATCGAAGTTACCCATGGGAAGTTTATGAAATGTTACGTAAGTCAAGTTTAAATAATTTACACTCCCTTTTAAAATCTTACAGTTTTTAGGAGGAACTCTCATCTTAAATCTGTTTGTAAAGATACTGCATGCAGCTTTTATAGTTCATCATTTCAGAATGTTCAAGTCAATTTCTTACATTATTTTCCTTTTGGAGCTTGTTGAAGTTGAACCATGAAATTAGTATTTAATGCAAATCATAACCATCAATGCTAATCTACAAAATTTCTAAGTTTGTACAATTATATGTTTAATAAGAGCACATGTCCTATTTGTTAAATGTACTGAAGACTAGGACTGTTTGTTAACTATCCACGTCATTCAAATATTGTTCCTCTTTACCAAGTATTATTATCTCTGTATCTCTCACACAAACACATGTTCTGTGTGCATAATTAATGGGTTAATATGTATACCAAAACATATGTAGGCAATAGAGGAATGCTAGACCCACATAACAATTACACAAAACAATCCACACGCTGATGTGTCAGGAAGTGATTGGTCTAATTTTTTTTGTAATTCTTATGTGGGTCTAGCATTCCTCTACCATGATACACCTTTTCCAAATGTAGCTCATTCATGTTACTTCAATTGCTTCTATATGCAGCCGCCACCGATCGATATGATTTCAGCTGTTACTGAACTACCTACATTAAGTTCTCAGGAGCTTAGCAAGTTAATTAGGGATGCAGAAAACGATACTATTCAATACACCGCCAGTAATGGATCATCAAAACAGGTTGTTAGATTTTGCGTAGAATCTAAATTTTAACCATTAAGCGTTTGCTTTGACTAGTGCTTGCTGACCATCTCTTTTCAATGAATGTTTCAGATCAATGTCGAATCCCTAGCAAGATATTTGGCTTGGCACCTATTGGCAACACCTTTTGAAAGAAGACGAGATGAAGAACATTATAGATACTTGTTAGGTGGGTTTAGACTCTTGCATGGCTTGTGTGATCTTGCACCTCGCAATTCCTTACTTGAGCAGGTAATTTAATTAATTGTTTAATTTTCTTTTAATTTTTTCATTTTATAAATTACTTTTCACAATACAGGTTTTGCTCGAGGATGTGAAAGTATCTGAGCAGATGTTTGATTTGATCTTTTTCAATGTCGCCCATCTTGTTCGTTGGAGACAGGTTAATGTAGTTCTATCATTTAGATAATCTTATCCTTTCTGTACATTTACTATCTTTCACTGACAGATTTCATTTTGTTATTGATCTAGGATAGTCAGCTAGTTCTGCTGCATTCAGCACTGTTGGCCTGCATTCTACATCTGTTTACAGCATTTATTTCCTCGCAATGGCATGAGCTTGCACCAGTTCTTCTAGCCCACCCTGAGGTGACATGCTATGCTCAATGTCTACAATCTACAGATTATGGGTTAGACAATAAGGTGTTTAATTATTGTGTTTGATATGTGTGACAGGTTGATGAATTTATGCATACAGCCTTTGCTGCTGTTCGTGTAGACATTCAATATCTTCAAGTGAGGTTACCTGGTCAGTATACCAATGGTGGCATGCAGTCAAATCTTGCTCAAGTCAACCGTCTGTGTCAGCACTGTGAGGCTTCTCTACAGTTTCTTCAGTCACTTTGTCAACAAAGGCCCTTCCGGGAGCGCCTTGTTAAAAATAAGGTTTACCATTAATTGAATGTGTACATGCAAACACAAAAGGCTACAAGTATTCCTTTTAGATGCTTCTTATGTTGGTATATCTGACTTTATTTCTTACTTTCCTCAGGACCTATGTGAAAAAGGTGGCATTCTTATGTTGGCACACGAGATCATGAAATTACCATTCTGTGAAGATTCTTATCTTATGGCTGTGGTTTCTAGGCTGAAATCAAAAGTCTTATCTATTGTAAGATCAAATTATATACCAAGTTTTATGTAGGCATTATTTGAAGTCAGCTGCAGGATTTTACCTATGTTTCTGTTATAATGGTGTCGATAATGTATACCATTCCTCTTTTGCAGCTGCTGAATCTCTGTGAAGTAGAAAGTACCTCTTTCTTGGATGTGGCTGCCAGCACTACCATGGGTTTGGATTTAGCCAAGTCTACTATATCCCAGGTTTCTTTCAATATATCTAGAGATTTATGTTTTTATTATGTGCTAATTACAAAACTGATCTGCGATTGTGTGATATAGGTCATTTCATTGCTGAGGACAATGTTTCGTGGAGATCTGAATGGGCTTGCTGCTTATTCGGACAAAACCTATCCAAGAGGACTTCTGCAACTCAATGCAATGCGATTGACAGAAATTCTTTCTGACGATTCTAATTTTCGATCCTACATCACCCTGAACTTTGTAAGCTTTTAACAAGTGCATATTTAATTGATTCTTTATGACATATTAGTATGTTTTTTTATGATCCATTTTGCTTACTTTCATTTAGGTACGTATGTTAGACAATTTATTATGGGGATGCTAAGATGTGCGTCAATTGAATTAGCAATTTGTTGCCCTTTTTTCATGCAGACAGAAGTTCTGACCACAATTTTTTCGCAACCACATGGGGAGTTCTTGTCTAGTTGGTGTTCTTCTGAATCTCGGCCTTCGGAAGAAGATGCTACTCTGGATTTTGATTCATTGGCAGCTGCTGGATGGGTTTTGGGTGTGGTTCAATCATCAGATGTTCCAGAATCCACTTTTAATGCATGTCGTGTACCTCGGACTTCTTATGCATTTCAAAGAACATCTTTACTGGTCAAAGTTGTAGCGAATCTCACTTGTTTTATTCCTGATATATGTAAAGGTGAATACTGTAACCAATCGTTTTCTTCTTTGGATAATTGTAATTGTTCTTGTCATCTTAACAAAACTACTTCTGGCTCACAGAGGAGAAAGATCTCTTCCTCAACACATTTCTGCAGTGCTTTCATAAGGAACTTCTTAATGTGCCATATGGAGTTTTAAATGACGCTAGAGCCGAGAGAGCTGCAGTCATTACCCAAAATCTGGGTATATGTTGTTTTAACAACTCCTTAAGTTTATTACAGACATATGCTTTTGCTTAGATAACATGATGCGTTGCGTGTGCAGGTTCCTTATTAATTCATGCAGCATCTTTAACTCCTACATTCCTTAACCAGGATGACGTGCAGCTGTTTAAGTAAGTATACTGCAATGTCTTCCTAAACTTGTAGGTTTCAAGTGTTATCCCATATTATCATGGATATGTATTGCAGTTATTTGGTAATAACTGATTAAATCCCAGACTAACTACAGACTAGCTTCCAGTAAATAGTAGAAAATTTCTATCAGGGATAATCTATCTGACATATTGATAAGTAGTGGTCTATTATCCAACCTATAAAGTTACTGGTTAGATCCCAGACTAACACAGGCTAGCTTGCAGTAAACAGTAGAAATCATCTACCAGGGACAGTTTATCTGACACATGATAAGTATGGTCTATTATCCAACCTATAAAGTTACTGAAACTCATATCTGCCTCTAACCACACAATCTAGCTTGATGTAAACAGTAGAAATCATCTATCAGGGCAATTTATCTGACACATTAATAAGTAGTGGTTGATTATCCAACCTAGAATTACTGAACTATGTATGTTAACCTTGAAGTATGTGTATGTTCTGAAGTGGTTGCTTGAACTTTAATAGTAAACCTGCATCTTGTATAGTTGTGTAGTTGTTCATTGCAAGTTGGAGCCACTAATTACTCAAGAATCCAACATTGAACCAGTTATAGTAAACTTTTCATCCCTTCTTTTGTTTTTGGTGTCATGTTTTTATGCATGTACCGGTTGTTACATGTAAGTGAGATCTGAATGTATTGGAATTAATTATGCAGGAGGCTGATGTTAAAGTACAAGAATCTCCAGATGCACATGACCGAGATGGTGACCAGAACAAGGGCATATCTATCATATTACCTTTGGAAGGAGTGAACATGTTAACTCTCAATGGAAACGAAGGTCCATCCAATGGTCTGCAGATTCAAGAACAGAGGACAGAGGCAGCTCAAACTTATACTGTTAGGGCTGTTCATGAAAGTGAAGCAGATGCTCAGAATGCTGAAACATCTGGATTGGATTCAAATACCATGCAGGTAAAGTCTCCCGAGATGTGTTTTAATTGATTTATTTTAGTTTCCAATAACTAATGATGACGTGAAGTTTTATAAACATGTAGAGTGAGGATAAACAATCAAGAAAAAGGAAGCGCAACATAATGAATCACATTCAAATAAGTATGATCGAACAGGTTTTAGTGACCGAGCCTGAGATGCAGCGGAAAGCTGCCATGCTACAATCATGGGCAGAGAAACTTAGTCTTCATGTATGTGAGATTTTCATCTTCTAACCTTGGGAAAAGACATCCTTCACATATCTCTGTTAATAATAGTTTCTTCCTCCTAATTTGATTTCGCAGGGTACAGAAATATCTTCCTCGCAGCTAAAGAATTGGTAAGAAAGCCTGTTCTTATTTTCGTATTAGCACTAGATCACGAGCATATGTTCTCCATTTCATATTTAGTATTGTTAAAGGTGTTGATGGAATATAGTCATTTAACTATTTTAGATGACCCAAGTGACTTACTTTGTGCAAGTGTTTGGGTCATTTTGGGAAATTGAAAATTACCCAACGGGCTGAAATAGGCTGACCCAATACTCAAGTACTTAAGAAATTTGAAGTGGGTCAAGTCAGGTAGGTACTTGTGTCACATTGGGCATCATTTGAAAAAGGATTTAGGAAAGTGATGTGCAAGACTGTAAGCCATCAAGGATGATCACCGTTTTCCTCATTACTCTTTATTTTAATTACTAGTAAATGAGTGTATGCCATTTTATTTTAAATCGGTAATTTGTATTAATAAATGATAATTTGTATTGTCACGTTTAGTGTATTTGTTTGTTGTAAAAGAACTGAATATAGGATAATCAGAGTTGACCCAATCCAACCTGATCGTGACCCATTACCCAAACTGACCCAACTTGCCATTTTGCCACATCTAAATTTTCAGTTTTGGTGTATTGAAACTGGATGGTCTATGAGAGTACATTGACATTATAGTTGTTGCCTTTTTCGTACAAAAAGGACATTTTTCTTCCGAATTTGCATTACAAGAACTTAATAGGCAGCAGACATCATATAACAAATCCTTAGCTTTCTTTATCGAATTTTATCGGTACTTGTTATGTATAGCTTCATTATATCAAGAAGTAAATGGTTACTTAGGCAAATGAAAGGGAGCCATTTTCTTAACTTCATTGACTGTTGTCAACAGGTTGAATAACCGCAAAGCCAAACTAGCCCGTGTAGCTGCCAAGGATATCCGTGCACCTTCTGTGGGAGACAATACTTTCACTGACAAAAAAGGTGGCTCAGGAACTGACCCTGAGAGTGCTGATGAATTCTCTAACCCATCCCCGTCTTCAGCCCAAGGGACTCGGAGAAACCCAGAGGGTGGCTCGGTTAAGCATGAACAAGGGCAATACGTGGTGCTTACAGATGGGCAAGGAGAGGAGATTGGCAAGGGTCGTGTGCACCAAGCAAGTGGCGTATGGTCTGGGACCAACCTTGATGAATCTGGCTCGTGTGTTGTGGATGTTACTTATTTAAAGTTGGATAAATGGGCCAAGCTTCAACAACCATGTGGTGCTACTGGTGCTTCATCTGGTCCTTCTGAACAAGGTCTTGGCGTGAAAAGAGTCCTGTGGGAATCTAGCAAACTTGTGCAGCAGCAGAAGCCAGTATGATAACTGAAGCATAGGCATAACCTAGTTTTATGGCTGCACATATGCTCTTTGGTACACAAATGCTTTTGTTGTTGGTCAAACACGCAACACATGACTTTGTTTTCTGGCTGCACAGATACTCTTTAGTATGACATTAACCTTGAATCTTAGTTATCGGCACAAGCCTGAGTACAGAAATGTTCCATATTTATGAACTTCTGTCTTTTCATACTTTGTAAGGTGAAAAGCTCCGGCGGGCCCCTCTTTTTCTCCCCTCTATTTTACTTGTGAATGAGTCAATTCAGGCATTTCCCTTTATTTATTTTAGTTACCTTTACGGTTAAAAGGTAAAATGGTATACATGTTAAAAGTCTGGTGCTTAAATTGCATAAAACCTGCTATACCATTTATGAATAAGATGAGTTCGATAACATGGAAAGAACAAACGAAAAAAAATGTCTGTTCACCAATGGAAAATATTACACTCCATGGCAAAAAAGTATATCTATATGGAAATTTTTTTAGAGTCAAGTTTTGGGGAGTGTTACGTACACGGATTAATTGGATCCAACACATAAATTACATGCCAATCATCTCTTATTCAAAATGTTAAACTAATCTTAATGAATAAAAAACCAAAGATTCACAAATATAGCTTTTGTTTGTGTTTGTTCATTTTTAAATACATACAAACATAAAATCCTACTCATATTCTTTGTTTTATAATAAACGAACATATGATGTTTTCTTCGTGTGCTAAGTAGAAATAAGGTTATTAGATGTTATAATTTAGGATATTTTACTTTTTTAGTTCGTTTAGAGAAAAATATATTCATTTTTTTTTTCTCCTTACATTCATTCCCTGTTTTTCTTTGATCTATCAGTTCTAATAAATTAAATTCAATTTGAGTAATTGCAAATATATTACAGTATGTTTTAATATTCCAAACTAACAAATTATTTTGTGATATAGCAAAGTGATTTGATATTTTTGAACAAATCAGATCATGCATATATTCTGCTTTTGTTACAGTTGATTCATTTTGGTTTTGATGGATTCGAAACCATTGTTGCATCCAGCTCCGGATTATTTTCCGTTGGAGGCGAAATGGGACATAGATGATGATGCCCCTGGCCCTTGTTGTGGCCACACTTTAACCGCGGTTGCTCAAACCAAATCTCATGGACCTCGTTTGATCTTATTTGGTGGTGCTACCGCCATTGAAGGTGGCGCATCGGCTGGCATTCGTAATCATCACATCTCTCTCTTTAATTTCATGTATTGGGAAATAGGCAGTAATCATTTTCACCATTAGATTCTAAATAAGCAATATCAAACTGCTTACTTAAAAAAATTATTTCACCGTAGAGTAAACATAAGTGTAAGCATTTTGATTAATCTAAACACTTAAAAGTGCTTATTTTCATTGAAAATGCCAAGAGAAGTTGTTTACATTGACAATTCTAAACACCCCTTCATGAAATGGATGCACATTGTATTAAACAGTGTCCCAGTTGTATAATTGATTGATAGCTTTTTTTTTAAGCAGCGTTACTTTTATAGCTAACAGTTTGGATGACACATCGGCTATCATACAAAACTTACACACGATGATAACATATGTGCGGTAGGTTGGAGGTCAATACTTTTATAAAAGTAACAAACTTATAGTCGAGTCGTTAGAAATTTTCTAAACCTAGTTGGAACAAACATGGAACTTGGTTACCATTTAGTGGCTTTTTCCTTATTTTGTGAAGTTTTAGGGATGCATACGTTGCATGGCCTAGTAGCTATATATTTTTGTTGCGTAAGTATGCACACAATTAGTTGCTTGGCAATGCAACGATATATTCCCTAAAGTTTTCTAATACATGCAAAATGACGCTTTCTCAGCTCGTTACATTTTGGATTTCAGGATTAGCAGGGGTGACAAACTCTCTTCATTCATATGACGTTCTTACCAAAAAATGGACCAGGTTGCTTCTATTTTACATTAACCGTTTTTCCTTTAATTTCATTAACCTTTTTAGAAATAAAATGTTGATTTGTAAATTCAGAATGACACCGGCTGGGGACCCCCCTTCACCTAGGGCTGCTCATGCAGCTGCTGCTGTTGGGACTATGGTCGTATTTCAGGTGATTAGATACTACATTTATGGTCCAACATAGAAGCAAGAGAATAAAATACTCTTCATTGTTTGTGATTTGTGATAAAGTTGATGCTGCATTGCTAGGGTGGCATAGGTCCAGCTGGCCATTCGACTGATGATCTTTATGTGCTTGACTTGACTAACGACAAATATAAATGGCACCGGTAAGCGCCTGCCACTGATATGTTTAGGATGCTTTTTCTCATTGATAAGGTATTGATATGACATCTTATTTTACACGAGTGCAGAGTTGTTGTTCAAGGGCAGGGTCCTGGACCTCGTTATGGTCATGTCATGGACTTAGTCTCACAACGATATCTTGTTACTTTTAGTGGCAACGACGGTAAGTGATGGACTAGCTGTCCTACAAATTGAATCTTAATTAGTAACTCAAGACTCCAAATAAAAACTCGATATTCTTGCAATAATGCTCTTTATTTTGCTCAAAAGTAACATGCACACCATATTTTCCGTTTTCTTCATAGACATAAAATAGCATTTTTTTTTCTCTAGGAAAGAAAGTGCTTTCAGATGTCTGGGCATTGGATACTGCTCAAAAACCGTATGTGTGGCTGAAGCTAGATACAGGGGGTGACAAACCTTCAGCTAGAATGTAAGTATGCATTTTCTTTGTGTGCACATTTTGAAATTCACAGGTGTATTTACGTTACGATTCTGCAGATGTCACATTTTTATCTTAACCAGTATTTGTAGAGTTATATTCATTTTATCATTTATTTGTATATAGGTATGCTACAGCTAGTGCACGCTCGGATGGTATGTTTTTGCTTTGTGGTGGAAGAGACACCTCAGGCGTGGTATGTTAATTTGGTTCTGCTGCATGTCATATCCAACACACACGTACAATACACGTGTATATATGCATCTACAGCCTTACATTTTTTGCTGATGATTGATTGTATATGTGCATGATTTACAGCCTTTAGATGATGCTTACGCACTACTTATGCATAAAAACGGACAATGGGAATGGACTCTTGCACCTGGTGTTTCACCATCATCAAGATACCAACATGCTGCTGTAAGTATTAGTTTATAATCCTTCAATTGAATACTTCCTTTTGCAGTAAAAAACAAAAATCAAGATTTTAAAATTCTGATAATGTTGTTATATTATTCAGTATTGTCGTTAATTTGAAACTATTTGGCTTGTGATCAGGTATTTGTTGGTGCTAGATTGCATGTCACAGGAGGAGCTCTTAGGGGAGGGCGTGTGGTCGAGGGTGAAGCAGCTGTTGCAGGTTAATTGCATGCAGATATAATTTTTCAATTAATTCAGTGAAGAAAGTGTAATATTTGCTATTGCGATTACATATTATAGTGCTTGACACGGCTGCTGGAGTTTGGTTAGATAGACATGGTTTGGTGACTTCTTCACACAGTAGCAACGAGCAAACTGAAGATCCGTCTTTGGAGCTCATGCGTCGGTGTCGGCATGCCACATCATCAGTTGGTTCTTGTGTTTATGTATATGGTGGTCTTAGGGGAGGTAACTCTTCCCTCTTTTACATTATAACTTTCCAAAGCCAAAGATTTTTGGTGCACCGGGCCGACAATAATAAGTTTATTTGTTTCCTGTGCTGCAGATCTCTTGCTTAGATGATTTTGTTGTAGCAGAAAATTCTCCCTTTCATTCCGGATGCTAATAATACAAGTGAAAAGGGTTCAAACATGACAACTCCTAGGACACACAACTTATGCCTGTTTGATCCTATATCTATTGATGACGGATCTGAAAGTCCATTATCCACCGGCACAAGGTTATGCTCATTTTCCCTTTGGGTCCTATCATCATAAGCAGACCTACATGGACTCCAGGGTATGAGCGTGCATACATTAAAATATAGGGTACTAGTATTTTACTATTTAATAGCATTAGGAAAATATACCAATTCTTTTGTTAAGGTATTGCATACCCTGGTTGAAAAAATCCTGGATCCGCCACACTTACAACCCTTTAGACATTGTAAATTCAATAAAGAACAACGTATTTGTATTTGCAGTGTGGAAAAAGAAGTTGATGCTGCTCATTGTGTGTGGCAAGCTGCACAATCGCAAATTGCAACTCCCAACGAAATGATGGGTCCAAATGTGAATTCACATGCTGCTGGGACTACTTCAGAGGGCGCTGATACACCCCGAGATGTTCAACTTCACCCTAGAGCTGTAAGTACCATCTTCATTATTCTGTATGTTGTGGATTTTGTATTTTTGTTCTTATATAGAGTTAACGAACTTGATACTTATATGATGCAGGTCGTGATTGCTAGAGAAGCCGTAGGAAACCTTGGTGGGTTGGTAAGGCAGTTATCATTGGATCATTTTGAAAATGAGAGTAGACGTATGATGCCTTTTTCAAATGACATGTCATCATGTCCTGCAAAACGGTACATGAGGCAAAAGTCACCTCAAGGCTTGCATAAAAAGGTACCATTTTAGAAGTTGTGCTTGTTGTGTAGCTTTTTTTCCTGATATTAAAGGTGGCAAGATGACAGGGTCAAGTGGATCGGTCATGGATAAAAATGGGATTGGGTTGAAATAGACCAGTTCTTAGTACAGGTGGAAACACGACGGATTGCATTGGGTTGGTTTGACCCACAAATACTTTTTCGTCAATTTAAAAAATATATATGGTCACTTTAATCGGTTAAATGTGTTACAAAAAGTCAAACAATATTGTCACATTGATAGCTTAAATCCTTCAATCAAATGAAACACAGCATAAATCAACCTATTTGACATGTTCCCCTTTAAGCTATTTTTTCTTGCACGTTTGAGATAAAACACAACACAAATTAACCCAAGCATAAGTTAACTGGTCAAAATAGGATAGTAGTATGCAAAGTATAGATTATAATGAGTCTTTTTTTCAGGTGCTTGCTACTTTGCTTAAGCCTCGGAACTGGATACCACCAGCTGACAGGAGGTTTTTTCTCGACGCCTATGAAGTGGGAGAGCTTTGTTATGCTGCTGAGCAGATATTTATTAGTGAGGCTACAGTTCTTCAATTAAAAGCTCCAATAAAAGTGTTTGGTGATCTACATGGACAGTTCACTGATCTCATGCGCTTATTTGATGAATATGGATTCCCTTCTAGTGCTGGAGACATAACGTAAGCCAATAATATACGTAATCACTTTCTAAAAGACAACATTCCTATATTTTAAAAGTGTGTAGCATACAGAAATCCCCGATTTTAAGCAATTTTGTACTAAAAGAAATTAGGGAATTCGAAAAAAAGAGCGAAAATCTTGGAACGTGAGGTTTTGACTTTTCTTAGCCCGTCTTTTGCGTTATTTACATATTCTTTACCTTTATTGTACACTTACTTTATAACGGTTCTTATTTATCTTCAGATATATTGACTACTTATTCCTTGGAGATTATGTTGATAGAGGACAACATAGCTTGGAGACAATCACTTTGCTCCTAGCTCTTAAGGCAAGTTTGTACCTTATATCCACTTATCTATTTCAAGACTGATTCTTTTTTTTTTTTTTTTTTTTTTTTTTTTACTATTTTCAGATTAACTATCCAGAAAATATTCACTTAATACGTGGGAATCATGAGGCTGCTGACGTAAATGCACTCTTTGGTTTTCGTCTTGAATGCATAGAGAGAATGGTATGTATGGAAACATTGGAGTACTGGCAATGAATTTCTATATTTTTAGCATCTGATGATAGTTTTTTTTATGATGTATAGGGAGAGAATGATGGAATTTGGACATGGCAGCAGTTCAATCAGTTGTTTAACCATCTCCCACTTGCAGCACTTATTGAACAAAAGATAATATGTATGCATGGTGGCATAGGAAGATCGATTCATTCAGTTGAACAGATAGAGAAAATAGAGAGACCAATAAACATGGATGCTGGATCTGTTGTCTTGATGGACTTGCTATGGTAAGTTCTTGCTAATATAAGTTTTTAATTTTGTTCTAACTTTTTTTGAGCAAGAAAGAAGTACACTAAGTGAAAAACATAATTTATTTTAATCGAAAGTTATGGTCATTTTCAAGTTTGTGTATGTTCTCACACGTTAGCCATGCTCTGAATCTGTGAATATATATACTTAATATGGACTACATCACTTTCTTGGTACATTTTTACTTGTAGGTCTGACCCCACAGAAAACGATAGCGTGGAAGGTTTGAGACCAAATGCAAGGGGACCTGGTCTTGTTACTTTCGGGGTATGTATTCATCTTTTGGATCAAATGTCTTAATCCTAATTTTTACGTATTCATGTAAGCTTCATTCAATATAAAATGTTTACACTTCATGAAAAGGAATGAAGCAACCCTTGTAACAAATACTAGTAAAACAACCTATGGTTAGGTTTTCTCATAAAGAAATGACAACGTTGGGGGGTCAACCCGACCCATTTTAACATGTATTAAAAAAATACCCATTTTGACTATCCTACTCGCCTATTCTGACTCATAATGAATTGTAATTACATGCAGCCTGACAGGGTTACAGACTTCTGTAAAAGAAACAAACTTCAGCTGATTATAAGAGCACACGAATGCGTAATGGATGGATTTGAGAGATTTGCTCAAGGGCAGTTGATTACCCTTTTCTCAGCAACAAACTATTGTGGTAACTATTAGCTATTCTTGGCTTCTTTAGACTGCTTTGGTTGTTTGTGGCCGGAGACTATTTAAATTGGGCTAATTGTGTACAGGAACTGCCAACAATGCTGGAGCTATACTAGTAATTGGAAGAGGATTAGTAGTTGTTCCAAAACTTATTCACCCGTTGCCCCCACCGCTTGAACTAGAAACATCTCCAGAATATGTCGAAGAACGCCATTGGATGCAGGTACTCATAATTAGCACTTTTAAATCTTTAATAAAAGTTTGAAAATAAACAAAAAAAGAGCTGGTAGGAGAACCTGCGCTGCCCCTTTTAACCTTTGCTAACGATACTTAGTTGTCTGCTCTGATTGTTATGTGATCATGATTGATGTATGTAGGAGCTAAATAATGAACGACCGCCTACTCCTACACGGGGCCGGCCCCAGCCTGATCACGATAGGAGCTCGCTTGCATATATCTAACAACACAAGTTCATATTTTCGAATTCACTTTAATATATAACAGAGCTTTTTTCTGCTGAAAGATCAGATTATCAGTCTAGTTTGCAGATATGCTACAACTACAAGCTGCATAGGTCGCTTGTTGTTCAAAAGCTGTCATTGTACACGAGAAGCAATGATTTTTTTAACGACGACAAAATGGTTGCATAGTTTTGTATCCATTTCAATAAAAATGTAAGGAAGTGCTTGTACTTTTTGTTGATTATCTGAGAATTTAATTTTATTTTCGTGACAGATAAACATTACTATCTTAAGCATTAGATTTTCTTCAATCACCTGGAAGGCATTCCAATACAACTGATAAACACTTCTTGATATGATAGACTACCTTTTGGGGTACTGAATTGAAGAACCTTACCATCATATTAATGGGTTTAACAGTTTCCTATGATAAAAAAGCAGCAAATAAAGCTAAATCCATAACTTAAATGAAACCATAACAAAGTGAAATCATAATAAGTGAAATGAGAATTCTGCAATTATAAATGATATAAAACTAAAATTCATACCATATGAATTCATCTTTGAATAAGTAATGTTGACTCTACCACATCACCGTCATATAGCAAACGCAATCCAGAAATTCTAACTTGAAGTTCAACACTATCACCCGGTTCCACCACACAGAAGATGTTACAACATATCCACCATTCATAGTATCAATTTCTGAAAGCTTGTTGGCTTCAAACATCCGATGGTTTGGCATCAAAGAATATGAGAAGAATTTCCCTTTTTTTCGAATTTTAACAAAGCTGATAAAATAAGCTGATAGGATGGCACAGACAAACAACAGCATGAACATCCAATCACTGATACACAGCGCATTCACATATTCAAACAATGATAGCAATGAACAGATTTCATTGCGATTCGCGATAGTAAAATATATAACCAAATTACCCTGTAAACAAGTGATGCCTCAAGCTGACAGGATGGCACAGACAAACAACAGCAGAACATTGATTCTTTTAACAAAGACACAATAACCAAAAGAACCATGAACATTCAAATATATTAATCTATTAGTACTGTCATTGGACATTCATCAAACACCTGCTGGGCATTCCATTTGAACGCCCCACAATAACAGCATATAAACGCTTATTAGTACCAAGCAAATTAACATGAGATTTTTGTTAAAATAACTTACATAACTTACTACAACTGTAAACCTTTATAATAAGAGATAACATTTGGGGAAAAAGTCATAACATCTTGGATGTGGAAGGAGCATACGTCTTCATCATTTAACTCGGTAATACTAATCCCGAATCTACCACATCATCCTCGTATACCAAACGCAACCCACAACTCGTAGCATGATCAACCCGAAGTTCCACAGTGTCACCGGCTTCCACCACAACTGTTTCATCATTAAGTGGATAAAACACGACCTTGGTACATTTCTTCCGGGTACAATGCTCCGATACTCTCCACATATCCATACAATGAGTTTTTCCTTTCGTTTTATTATGTATTGTTGAAGAAGTCCATTTGTCTGCGGTTGCACGTAAGATGAGACCACATATTTTGCTATCAAATCGGATAGGTGCCTCAAAAGATAAATCATTATTTCCACTGTTTCGATAAGTACACCACTCAGGTAACCCCTCCCCCGAGAGACTGATGAGTAATCCTTCGGTACGCCACTCAGGTAACTCCTCCCGTGGGAGACCGATGAGTGATTCCTGTATAGCATTCAAGCATATTAATTAATAATACATGAAAAAGGTCTCTTCATTCCAAAATATATATGCGCATCAAATGGAGAGGTTGCTTACCTTGAACATTTTGGAATTATAGCCCTTTTGCATTGAATCAAATGGCATCACATCTAATGACTCACAGTCTTCTGCTTTTATATATGTCAATTGCGATGGAAGAGGTGGAAGCGACTGTAATTGAGAACACCCATTTATAACAAGTGTCTCCAGTTTCGAAAGGTTGCTGAAGCTCTCCGGTAGACTAGAAAATGTGTTTTGTGGAAGGTAGAGATACGATAATGACACCAAATTCCCAATTCCACTGGACACTTGCGAAATATTGCACTTACTCATTTCTAAATTTTGTAGGTTCCTCAGTCTTGTAACTTGTGTGAAACCTTCAGATCCAAGTTTACAGCAACGATTCAACCAAAGCACTGTCAGAAATTGTAACTCAGAACAGTTTGAAGGAAGATTCACTAGGTTTCCACAATCATTCGCAGTTAACTTTTTAATGCTTGGAGGAAGATCTGGAATCGACTTTATGTTCAAACAATCTAAATGCAAGTGTTTTAGTTGATGGAGTTGACAGATGCTACCAATTTCATATGAGATGTTCAGTTGGTTGGTACAACCGTAAAGGCAAAGTTTTTGAAGAGAAGTTAACTTGCATATCATTTCCCAGGGGAGCCTCTTCAGCCGTGAGCAAGAAAGTAGATTTAAATCAACAAGTTTTTGGAGGCAACCAATAGAGCTATCCAACTCTTCCAAATTTCTACAGTGACGTAAGCTAAGTTCCTCAAGATTCTCGAGACCAGTGAAATTTCCGGTTTTGGTTAAAAGGTGTGACCCAGTCACGTCCAGATGCTTCAGCTTTTTAAAACTCTAAAAACACAAATATAATAAAATATGATTAATAAGAGATGGGATGGTGCCTGGTGGGACCCTCCACCATATATTCATCAATTTATTATTTTGAAATGAGACATTGCTCAATTGTGCATTATATAGTTTAATTACTAACTTGGCCACAAAATAATTTTTTTTTTTCTTTTTTTTTTATATAACTTAGAACTTAATTATTATTTTTATATTATATAATACTTGATGCAAAATATATAAATAAATTGGGTTTTGAATATATTTTTATTAGTATAATTAAGGTTAAATTTGAAAAATAAAGATTTTAAAAAGTCAAAACAGTACAATTATTTTAAGATGAATGAAGCATTATATTCAATAGTTAATCATAAGCTTTTTTTATGATTACTTTCGTATAGATCTCCTTTATAATAAAACTAACAATTCTTACCTGTAATTTATTGGCATAACATTTTATTTTTTTGGATAACCATGGTTTCCGATCTTATTGGCATAATTTTATCCAAGTCATCAATAGATTTTGGAATACTGTTGGTCAATCAAATGTCTTAATTTTACTTAAATGCGCTTAGTCGATGATTACAATGTATAATTTATCTTTTTGAAACACTAAAAAAAGTGCCTGGATATCAGGATATGTACGCTCATGTTTTCAAGTTAAGCATCTTGTACTTACACAAAGAACCGAAAGTAAAAAAGTAACGTAATAATTACAATTTTGAGACAAATGGATCCCTCTACGTTCAATATCTACAAAATTGAATAGTACGGAGTAATACTTTAGGGTTTTTTAATAACTTTAAGGGCACGTTTGGTAGAGAGAAATAAAGTGAAATGAAAAGTAGTGAAATAAAAGGCCGAGAAGTGAAATTGGTTGAGAATTTCAATAAATTACAATGTTTGGTAACATGAGAGGATTAATATGAGAAATAACAAATAAAATAAATTTTTATTATTTGTTCAAAAAGTAAACAAGAATGTTATCATAATAATAACTTCTTCTTCTTCTTCTTTTTTTTTTTTTTTTTTTTTTTTTTTTTTTTTTTTTTAGTTTAATCATGTGTAAATCGTTATAGTATCGTATATCTAGTATGCTCGTTTCATCAAAAGCTTTACAAAAAGATAAAGTGACATTTTATTTGAGCTTACACACATAATATAGTGGACAAACAAACTATTCAAACCCCTTAACTCGTCTACGTTAAAGTTTATATATTTACACACACGTAATTAACATGTCAAAGGTTAACAATTTTCGAGTAAGAAACAAAATTGTCACTCTTCACTTTATAGCAACACAATAATGTTCATATGGTACAAATGTGTTTATTGTTGAACTATGTCATGCAATTAAGTAATAATCTTGCAAACATAAAATATGAAAATAGATTTTAAACGATGAAACGTACATCTCGTAAAAAAGTTGTTGGTCTTTTTTTTTTTTTTTTTTTTTTTTTTAGACACCTCATAAAACAATTGTTGGTCTTTTTTTTTATAAAAGACGTGGATGTATTATTTTCCAAAAGAAAGAAAAGAAAAAAAAAATATATTACGCATTCCCAAAAAGAAAAATAAAGACGTGAAAAAATTAGATAAATATTACGAAAATTGATGGAAATCAAGCTTAACATATTACGGAGTATTACTCTATCAATTCTTCACTTAAATGTCTGCTTTTCTATTTCTTAATCTTCCCAAACATGATATAAATTGTTTTAATTCCATTTCTCCATCCCATTTCTTTCTACCAAACATCCCCTAAAATGTTTATGATTAGGATTCCATGATTTATTATACTCAATAGATATAGCTAGTGAAAGGGTTTCTGTTTCTGTTAAATTAAAGTGTCTGTCTGGATATATGCTGTCTTTTTGTAGATGAATAAATGGTTGTTTCTTTTGTGTATTGAATAAAGTGTCTGAATTAGAAAAAGTTATTGTTATACCATTTTATTTAAAATAAGTGTTGAATTAGAGGTTAAGAAGTGAAAGGGTAAATATGTAAAAGTAGGATAAAAATGATGACTTAATATACCCTTACTCCCATGGCTTTTTCTAGAAGGTTATCCATTTAAATTAATCACTAAACAAACACTCAATTAATAAATTAATAAATTTACCTATTTATGAATTAAGACTCTTTTACGTCATTATCAAACACTACCTAAATCCCAAAGTTTTTCCAATGCACTCAAATAAGTATGTAACCGCACAACAAGCGTATAAAATAAACCTCATGAGAAATGAAAAAGACATGCATGATCATACCTTGACTCCATCCCAAAGTTTTTCCAATTCGCTTCTCCACAATTTAATAACCACCACGTTGCCCATATCAATGTTGTCAAGACTTTTGCAAGGGAAGTCATCCCATTCCAAGTATTTCAAATGTTTGAAAGAGAAGCAAGCTGACATGTCATCATTTGAAGAAGACGACCATTCAAGGTTGTTAGAACGATCCAACTTAATGAATCTCAGATTACTCATCTTTTTAAACGCCTCTAATTGAACAGTTGCCCTTTCTTTCATCCAACCACTGGGGTCCAACTTAATAATGCTTCTAACTGAATCTGTTCCCTGGTAAACAACGGAGGAGAGAGTTATAGTTAGTTTCAGTGAACTACTATGTATTAAGTAACTAGTCATAAACTTGGAGATACTTTACCGAACAATCTTCCAGTACACGAACCACGTCCCTATAACCCATCAATCTAGTACGTTTTCCAGGCTCACCCTCATCTTCTTGGCGGACCACCTCTTGGCCCATTTCCATGATCACTTTATTCATCGTGCAGATATTATGGCGTCTGACTAGAAATTTATCAACTAGATGTTGAATTTGAATATCTGGGAAGAATGCCGATTCTTCATCGTGCAGTACTTTGACAACCAAGTCTTTATCCATTCCAACAAAGAAACAAGCAATATCTAGAAATAAATTCTTTGCAGTGACACTAAGTGAATCATAGCTTATCTGAAGTTGCTTTTGAACATCTCCATGAGGAATTCTTTTTAAATTCTCCAGTAAGCTCGGCCATTGTTTCCTTTCATGACCAATAAAATATCGACTCCAGACCTCAAGAACCAAGGGAAGCCCTCCGGCAAGAGCCGCAACTTCTTCTATAAACTTCATGTCGACGTGATTATTGTCTCTTGAAAACATAAGCTGATTAAAGAGACTAAGAGACTCCCGTCTATTCAACTCTGTTATTTGGTAGGAAGTATACGGAATGGTAACAAGGGACTGTTTGTCTCTTGTGATCACGATTATTCTACTTCCTTTATAGAAACATGCAGGATTAATACCCAATGATTCCAATTGCTTAAAATTATCAACATCGTCAAGAACCAGCAGAATCTTCCGACGTCCTATTAACTTTTTTATCGCTGTAATTTCATCATTGGGATGACGCATGCTTGGAAACTTATCATATTCATGAGTTAAACGAGATATGAGCTGGTTTTGCAATTCAATCTTCCAATTGGGACCCGCACAACGGTAATGGATATCTCCAAGAAAACAACTAACATCGAAATTGGAAGAAATTTTATTGTACGTTGCTCTGACAATAGTGGTTTTACCTATCCCACTAATTCCAAAAACAGCAACAACCAAAACATCTTCGCAATCTAACCTCAGAGTTGAAATTAGTTCTTTAACCCGAGATCCTACCATGACAGGGTGATCTGCGACATGCAGCTCTTGTGGACTTTGCATCTTTTCAAGTTGTTTAACAATTTTCGATACAAACTTCCCCTCGTCCCTACCAAATTGAAACGAGAAATTCAATACATCGTACACATATATATGTAATATCTCTTGTAAGTTTTTTTTCAAAAAGCATGTAACAAAGATGAGAGTTAAAAGTTACCGATTTTGCATGGTTAGACCAGACAGTTGACCTGCATCTTTTAGCGCTTGCTTCCATTTTTGAACTCTCTCTAAATCGATGTCCTCATCGGCCTCGTGAGTTTGGAAAGCTTCCTTAAAAGAACCTTCTTGATTTCTAACATCAGATGGTTCGACTTTATAAAATACTGGAAGAACTTTCCTTTGATCAAACTTGCCAAGGCATTCCATAATGTCGACCAACTCATCGAGTGACCTTACAGAACAAGCATAGTTGTTAGAGAATACAACAACATAGATCTCGGATTCCTCGATATTTTTCAACACTTCAGAACACACATCTTGACCAACTTGGAGACCCTTGTGATCAGATATCAAAAAACCGTGGCGGGTGAGTGATCGCTTGAGGTGGCTTATGAAGCCATTGCCAATATCTTCAAACGAATAATTTATAAACACATCGTTCTTCAGCCTTTTACAGTTGGATTGTTCAGTTTCATCATCAGAAGTTGAGACCTTTTTCCTCATAATTAAAGAAGATGACGATGATGCTGATGAAGAGGAGGATGGGTTACAAAATCGATTTTTTGTTTTATGAATAACTACAACCAAAATCAGATTAAGAATGGTGGCGCAAAGAGCAAAGAGCAGGATGATTGTTTGGAGGTGTCGAGTGGTAAAGTTTAACATGATCTTTAGAGGAATGGTGGCCGGATCTTTAAAGATCTTTAACGATGGGTGTTGGCCGGAGCTTGTGGTGCTTTTTTACAATGATGTTGACCGGATCTTGTGGTGTCTTTTTTATAATGATGGTGGCGGCAGGGAGTTGATGGTGGTGGTGGGTGATATGAGAGAATAAATTAGTAGATGATGGTGGAAGTGTGAAGGTTGGTAGGTGAGAGATAAGGGCAGATGATGTACCAGTATAAATGGATAATGTATCTTTAGTTGCTATGGAAGAAAGTGATCAAGGGAGGTTACATTTGTTACTCAGACTCAAGCTACTTATCACTTTATATGGATACAATATACTGAGGCCAATAATTCATGCATGTCTTTGATATTGGCATCCAAAGTTCGTGTCTCTTTCCTGGTAATTTACTACGCCCACTTTAATTTCTTTTTTACCTGCATAAAGCAACTGTATTACTTTCATCTCATTTCCTGGAAATTTCGTGCTAATATTTTGATTGACTTTGAATCAAAAAGAGAATAATAAATGCAGTTATCTTTAAGATAGGAATTGGTGTGATTGTGCACCTACCAACATTAACGTCCTAACTATACTCGATTAATTTAGACCACTCGCTATAGAGATTTTACAAGATAAATGTTTAATATATACCTAAACGTGAACTTAAATAAGTATAAGAACATTTGGTATGTTAACATTTGAAATGGCGTTATGCTGAGTTGGCAGATTTTGAGCCCAAGTTATGATACCATTGTTGCGGCATTATGACCTGCGTTATAATGCACGTTAGTATACTAACATGGGAGGAAACGCGCGTTGAGCCCAAGTTATCATACCCCACCCCGTGTTGATCCAGTGTTATGCTCAAGTTATTATAAAATTTGTATATTTTTTTTAAAGGGTCCCAAAAGGTGGTGTCAAGATAAGGGGTGTTTTTTGAGTGTTAATGTTGAAATGTTAAAGCTGATGTGGCACTGACGTGACGGGATTTTTTTCATAACTTGATTTATGGTACCTGATGCTCTAAGAAGGAGACACCTCACAAATTCAATGGAATGAGTCGATACACAAAATGTACATATTATATGTAAAATGATGAAAGCACTAGGTAATTTTGATTTTTGGATGATAATTTACACTCTCATTACATTTTCACATTGCATCTTATCAAACTACTGCCCCTCGATCAACTTTCTTTTTCTATCCTAGATTCCTAGATGATCGAAGCACAAGCATTCATTATATGAAATGAAATAAGGAGCTTTATGATCATATGAAAATGAGATATGGAGTGTACTAAGACATGAATGCAATAGGTCAATTTTTAGAGTTATCAACAAACTCCTTATTGTCTCCTATTTATCTATTAAAAAAAACAACAATACAAACAGAGAATGGAATTTGTAATCAAGGATATTGTGTTTGTAAGTTTGAATATGGTAAGTTAAACTATAGCTGTAAGGCATGCGCATGTGCATGTGCATGGTGATCAGATTTGTTTTTTCGCATTAACATTAACAATACAATATTATCAGGGACGGAACGTAACTAGGACAAAATATGACTAGGTGCACAATTTTTTTTTAATTGTAATATAGAAACACATTTTGAATGACCGGGTGCATTTAGAAAAGATGAATATATATATATATATATATATATATATATATATATATATATATATATATATATATATATATATATATATATCGATCTCTATATATATTAGCAATACCTGACAACTAAGAAAAGCCACTTGGCAAAAAAAAAGCCGCTTGGCAAAAAAAAAATGCCACTTGGCAAAAAAAAAATGCCACTTGGCCACCTGGCATTCAATCCACACTCTTTTCACACACATTGTTCCGGATTTCCCTAAACTCATTCAATATTACCGAAATTTGCTCAATCACATTTAAAACTTTACTAAAATCTCTCACAAAATCATCTTTGTTAATTATTCAAATTCAAAACAAACTTCTTATCAATTAACACGGATTTATCTTCATATTATCTCACAAATCTTCATAAAATTAAATCAAAACCAAGCAATCGGAGCAAATCAAACTCAGCAAGAAAAACACGAGGTTTCACAAATTGGTTTGATTATCCTAATTCAAATCGATCTATAACCTAATCTTTATCTTTATAAACGGAATGATTTACAGTCTTCAAAGCGATACATGCCCAGGCGTTCGAATTAGGAAGATCATCATCTTGATTAAATCAACCAACTTCGATTTAAGGTAATTTTTATTTTTAATTTTTTGTTCCAATCAAACTGAATTAGATTAGCCAATCATTTTTTTTATGTATAATGAATTCGATATTAGTTTCTTATGCATTTATGTATTCTGATTATTGATTATTTGGTTTATGTTTTTGATAGAATGTGTTCAACAAAAAGACCATAAAATGTTTGATAATTTTTGTATACCAAATGTTTGATGAAAGTCCTGACTGGAATTTGAGATGTAAACATGTTGTTGTTTTTGAATTTAGTGTTTTATGTGATGAGATTGCTTAGAAATCTATAAGCTTAGCTATTTTATGTGTAAATAGAGCAGACATTTGGTCCTTTGGAATCACAACTTGCTCATTGTCACAAACCGTTCTCAAAGTATCCATCAATGAAAGTAATAGATATCACTTTTGACATGTGACCATTGTGTTCAGTTATATTTTTATTGAATTACAACATAATTTTTCTCCATTTATATCATTTTCTTCAGGTTTTCCTCATGAGGATCTTGATGAGCATGTGAAGATAATGTCATAAAAGGTGTGAGCTTTCTCAACCAATATTATATTGATTATTATAAGATAAAACCCTTTAATATATTTTGTTATAATATGCAGATAAGATACGAGATGGTGAAGAAAGTGTATGTGAAATGCGAGAAAAATACAGGTTTCACAAACGGGTTAGTTAATTCACAATTTTTTTTACTATGACGTTGGGTTTAATTCATTTGAGTAAATAATGTATTAGGTAAAAATATTAAATATATTTTGCTGTAACACGCAGAAAAAATAGTAGATGGTGAAGAAGGTGTATGTGAATACGTCCAAAATCAACTTACACTCAACAGTCAACAGGGGAAAGCATGGAGTCTCATGGTGTTACCATAAAACTTGAAGAACTACAGAAATGTTATGCCTTCATTGAGGTATGCTAATTCCATGGTTAAAAGAACACAATAATTTCATTTCTGGATTACATGAAAGTTCTCATTAATTTGATTCAAGAAGTAAAAGATGAATGTACCCTTATATCATATAAATCATGATATATTCTTGATTGTCGTATTAATTACAACTTTTTGTATTGGTTTTCTTCACAAAGAGTATTCGAGGTTATAGATCATATCTTCATGAGACATTGTCGTCTAGAAGAATAAGTATGTTTATACCTTATATCCATTTTATGAATCATGAAAATATAGCTTTGTGCATCATCTATAAGTATACAGGGGGTCATTTCCGCATATTGAACTCGAAATAAGTGTTCGAGGAATTTCCTAAATGCAGTTAATAAGTCACTTTAGCTACAAGCTACGACTTAAACTCAACTGTTAAACATGTAGCAGTCGACCTATATAATTATGGGATGCAGTAAATGTAATGTTGGCACTCCATGTGATAGCAGACTACAAAAGCTCATAGAACATATATAATATTGGTCGTGTGATAATTGTATGAAAATAATGTTGGCGGTAGTGACGATACCCCTTTTACGTAAGAACATATTCTCATTTTAATTGTAACAGAACACAAGTTCTCATTTTAATTATCTAAAACTTTCTAAAACAACCGTTTTTTAATATCCATTTTTTATTTTCAGGTTGCTTTTATTGTTTCACAATCTTCAGATACTTTTAGGGGATTGCTAAATATATACCGACCACCAACTGTTACCACTAAATTTAACAGTATAAAAGAAAACTGACAGTTGCAGAACGCATTGGAAAAGCAGAAGCACAATTGAAGCTAGGTAAATATAGTTTGGGTCAAAACTGGTGGGACGGGTCAAAATTTGTGTGGGTCACATCATTAATGTATTACATATCACTAGACACTGTATATAATTTCAATAAAAGTAGATAACCGTTAATATAACATGACAGTCTGCACAGGTCTCCCATGGACTTTTGCTAAAGGGCATGACACATTCACATCAATCAACTCCATCGTAAGATTCAGAACCTGCAGTCTTTATGGTATAATTTGTATGGCTGAAGGCTAGGTACTAAAATATCATCAAGAGTTGATGGAATAAAGGAACATCATTTGAAATCTTTGAAAATGATATATTTCATCGACAATCATTTTTGGTTCTTAGGATTTTTTGATAATTTGAATTCTGTTATGTTATATTAGTTAATGGACATAAATAAATCTTTTGCAGCTCTCATTATCAAAGTTGCAAGATCTTCACAGCTTGGAATTGTGGTTAAAGGTACAAAATGTTACGAGTTACCCTTGTGTTCAATTTTAATCCACTTTGTACTTTTGGATGTCGAGCCTAGCCTTCTTAAGAATCACAGATTCATTTGTTCTTCAATACTGTAACTTTTTCCAGTATGGGATCTTTGCCACTCATCCTACTATCTGTTGAAAAGTCCATATTCCAAAAAAAAATACCCTTAGTGAGCATTGACACCATGTTAACAAGGGTAAATTTGTTAAGTAACTTTATCTACTTGAAGCTTCTACCCATGCCTAATTTCTAAAGATAAATATTATTGTACTGCATGTAGGCTTAAACTTTATTTAGCCATATCATTAGCGTTTCAGATTTGCTTCTCATGTAGATGGATAAATATGACAAAAAGGCTCAATAGAGGATATGATATCTAAGATCCTATACTTGATAGTCACTTGAAGTTCTACCCCTTCATGATTTTTGTTTGTTTCCATTCTTAGATTTTCACTTGTCACAGGAGGAAACAAAGGTATTGGGCTCAAGATGTGTCGTCAGTTGGCCTCAAACGACATCAAAGTCATATTAACCGCGAGAAATGAGAGTCGTGGTATAGAAACTATTGAAAAGCTCAAAGTTTCTGGTCCTCAAGATGCTGTTTTTCATCAACTTCAGTTCAAAAAACTTGATATCTTGGTGAGATTTTTGTTACAATATAATTTGCTAAACTGATTAATAATGACCTGCACACAGTCCTCAACGGGTTATAGTAATATAAGATTTACAAGATACATGATAAGGTTAGTTATAGTTCTCATATTTTATTATTTGTTGATTATATATGAAACACTCAATCGTGTTTATCGATCGTATGATAAGAAATATATTAGTTGACATTATGCATATGCATACAAGAAATTATAACAGCTGTTGGCATATTTTATAAGAAACTCAAATAGTTCAATTTACTACATGTATGATTGAGATTAAAATTTTTGTATTTGCATGTTGATTGACAAATATAACAACAATATATTACTTTCTTTTGCTTTTTCTTATGATATTTATTAATTTTTTTACGGCTAATTGCAAAATCTCAGTTTTTAAAGCAAGTGATTCAGGTTTTTTTATCTACTATTGGACCATATAAGAATCGTCAGTAGCACTAACGTTTTTCAAAACTTTGTTATGTAGATATGTTGAATAAGCAGGACAGAGGGCAGTTTAAACAAGAAGTAAACGAGCTTCTAACCATTTATACGTTTTGTTAGACAATAGAGGATGTTTGGATTACTTATAGCTGTATCAAACACACCGCATAATACAATGTGTGGATTTTCTTATGCTCTGCCAAATAACAAATAAGCTTTGGAGCATTGTGATTATAGAGATAATAAGTGCGCAAGTGAAACAACTTATTAAAATAAAACTTATGTCAGCTGATAAGAACTAAAAGTACTTAGTTATATTAAAGGGTTGTTTGGGATTCCTTATAAAAACTACTTATCTGCTTATAAACTAAGTATGTATAACGCTGCTTGCATTTACTAAAATAGGCAGATAAGCAGGTTTACCCAAACAATCAAAACTGTTTAAAATATTCACAGATAAAAACTTATAAGTATCCTCAAACATGACATATTTAAACCAATAATTGTGATAAAACCAATGTACTATAACGTACTCTAACATGACATATTTGGATGTGCATGAAGCTGAGCATCTACATAGTGGGATGAGCATTTGCGTTCATCTTATCTTCGCATTCTCAAACACGAGGTAATGTTCTATTATAATAGGGTACATGCCCATAACTTGATCATGAGTTATCATAACACAGTACGCACAAAATGCTAATTAACTATGGACACTTGTGCATGAAAATGTAAATTCAGGGGTTCAAAATGCTGAAAATGAGCTGTGAAGAGCATGACAGATTAGCTGCTCAAAGCCAGTTACTCACACCATAGGCAGGTATATGACTTCTTGAACAGGAAAATTCGACCCTTCAACTTATGAACAGGTAAATATTTATGTTAAGTTTACAATCCTATATCTAAAAAGGGGAAGGGTCGAATGGCTCAAACATCACCAAAAGCGTGCGCTTGATGCATAGATGATACAACATCCTAAATCATTATACTTTATACAACTATAGTGTTAGTCGAAACGGAACAATGTAATTCTTCATGTCATATTTGAAAACCTTATTGTTTGTATATAAGAAATAGAAAATGGGACAAAAAGTGTAGCCCTGACCTGTACAAAAAAGAATTTGTTTAGATCCCTTAACCAATCCGCCCATTTTTTCACCAATTAGCAAGAAACATGTTTATTTTTACAGGATGTTATCAGTAATGTAGATTACAAACACACCAATAGATACAAAGGGATTTGAGAAGCCTGTTCAAGTGGTATGCTCAAGCTTATTTCTATGCGTTATATAAATGTTATTGATACAGAAGGCAAGGGTAATAGAAAAAAATTATTTTTTTATTAAAATTTCACAAAATTAACATGCACGGAGAAATAAAACACGGAGAATGATAGCTTTGATCTCTATAGTGGGCTGTTCATACGCAATAGGTTTGACAAGCAGCAGGTATGACACACGTATGCTTCGTGTGTATATGATTTTATTAGCTATAAATTGGATCCTTAATGACAATAACATCATACATTGATCGCCCAGATGGAGAGTTTAGAAAGTGCACTTCTCAGAGTGAAGGGATCACTAGAAGCAAGGATGAACAAGCAAGATGGGCGCAAGTGTGACTAAAGATTGGATTCTAAATCTAATATTTGTAAATCTAATACTACTATCATTTACATATATGCAAAATGGTGGAATGCCTTTTTTTAATGAGCATACTTCACTAATCATCTAACTTATATATATATTAATGGTATTTTTCAGATAGTTAAACTTTTCGATGCAATATCAGAAAAAATGGAACTCTCTTTTTCTCTATTTATAGTCGCTTGGTTGCGCAAACAATATAGTTTCATAATCAACACAATCAAGTAACTTTGTATCTTTGGTAATAGACGAGGTTACATTAGGCATCTTTAGAGCATATGATCAACCTGACATAATACACACTATTAGTATTAACATAAATTATGTCTCTTGATTTAACAACTTTAGATTTTCAATAAAAAATATAAATGAACTTGATATGTCATTATTTAAAAAAAAAATATGAATTTCAAACCTTTATAAAAACACTAATTTCCATCATCAATAATTTCACACATTTTACCAATTTGTTTTTCTAAACTTCAACAAAACGATTTTCTTCGTATGCCTAGAGTAATATTTAATACCAAACAATAATAATATTTTAATTATAATAACAAAGTTCTAAGAAACAAAATCACATTTAAATGATAATCTGAATTCTTAACTACTTTAGCTATATAAATTAGAAGTGGTTAACAAGATATTACATTATTACAAAAAAAGATTAATTCGAATTATAACGGCACTTAGAATTGCATGATGTCTAAGGTAAAGAAGGCTGATGAAATAATTAAACAATTACTTGAAGCCGGACATAACATAACCGATGATTATGTTGTTGACCACAACGTTAGCGACGATGAAGTTAAATATTTTCTTATGCCTATAGGGCCGGTCATGAGGCTAATGTAAGTACGATAAGCTGAGTTACAAATGAAAGGAAGGACGGGGGGTTTTAGTATTTGCTTTGACACAACTTTATTCCACTTTTTGGTTTTATCTTCTAATTATTGATGAGTAGATCCAAATATTATAAAATAACTTATGTCATCAAACATACAAATGTATTACATAAGCAATATAAGGTAGACATGTTTTAAGTTGGTTCAATTTTGTGTGGTAAAAATCAATTTACGATAATGACAAAAAAACAAGATATAAGCTTAGTCCTCAAACTTTTAATTTCATTTTTAATTTACATGGGACGCCTTTGAAAAGCGCAACAGGAAACAAAGATCAAAATATAAACCAAATAAGCTTGAGGCAGCCCAAAGAAGGTACAAAAAGATGGAGCTTGAGGAAGCAGAAGATGCTACCGACGAAGACCAACTGGAAACAATAGACTATGACAATCCACATTTAGCATATGATCAAGAGACAACAAATAAATTTAATTGTTAGATTGCTCTTTCATTTATCTTTTTATGTTTATGTCATTTTAAATAGATTCCAACAAATGAAAGTGACAAGCTACAACTATATCCTTATTCTGGAATAATATTGTTTCTTTTCCAAACAATTGTCCATTTATATCATTTTTATACATATAACATGTCGAATAAATTACACCACTCAATTGTCCATAAGCCAAACAAATAAGCAGTAACAATAAGCTTCCTTGATAAGCTCTTTACATGTCCTTTTAAAACCCCAAGTTAAACTTATCGGGATTAGTTTCATGAGTTAATAAATATGTCGAGTGGGCCTAAAGCCCATTAAACTCAAAATAAGCACATACGAATAAGCTGTCATATAAGCAGTTTGGAAAGGTTAATAAGACCACATTTAAAGCCCAAAACATGTTAAGACTCAATGGATCGTAGAAGCTTATTGGGCATGTTTTAAATCATTAAAAGCCCAATAAGCTATAAATAAGCACTTTTCAGATTATAAGCAGTTTTTATAAACTTGATTAAGCTGTTGAAGCTTATAAAACTCTCAGAAATAATAATCCACACGGTTTGTGATTTTTGGACTTAAAATGCAGATTATGTTACTATTCGGGTTATAAGGGTAACATTTACATAAATGTTTACTAAACTGTCATTTTTATAACTTATGGGTAGAAATTGAATATACAGTAGCCAGGAGCTATAAAATGTCACTTTCGATTAATTTGAACCAAAAATGTAAATACTTTCTAACTAAGGACTAACGGTGAAAAAGATTCACCGTTAGGGTTAAAAGTTGTCTCTTTGTTTTAAAATTGATCATGCTAACAATATACGAACATTACTAATATTTTAATATTGATAACAAATTTTTAAGAAACAAAATTACATTTTTTTTGGGGTAAAAGGGTTACCTCAGTACAATAACAAACAAAATTACATTTATATCATAATCTTAACCAAATTATATATATAAATTAGAAGTGTTTAACAAGATATTACATGAGACTCGCCCGGCCTGGAGGCCGGGTCATGAAAGCTAGTATATATATATATATATATATATATATATATATATATATATATATATATATATATATATTCAAAAATTAACACTACATCGAAAAAATTTATAGAAATTACGAGACCCCGCGGAAACCCTCGTTCAGTCCCTGAATATAATTGTTTGAGTCACAAAAAAATCCGCAAATGATAATTCATGACGCTCATAACTTTATCGTTAATGTTCTGATGGAAAATGATCTTACAATGCACTACGAGTATTAATTTTGATGTACGTACATCCCGTGTGGCAAACCATGTCAAGAAAGTCTTTGGTCGTTTTTTTCACTTTTTTGGCTTTTCACAAAATTCATTGTCTACTGACCCATTATCACCTTAGAAAAAGATTCTCCGAGTAAATGTAACCAAAGGAGATATGCAATTACAAAGAAATACTCATAGTTAATACGGAATAACAAATTTGAATTTTTTTTGTATAAATTACTCTACAAATGATTATTCATACGAAGCGAATGACTTATCATTTATATCCGAGTACAAAGTGAATGACAAATTTACTCTAGCTTTAATTTAAAGTACCAAGAGCAGATCTCATCGTAAGTAGGGTAAAATTTTCATAACTGAATAGTGAGAATGTTTACAACTTCAATAATTATACGACATGCTAAAGACTATATTGGTTGGGCCCAATACAAACAATGCTACATACTAACAAATAGTCCACTAACAATCCCCTGCAGTTAGAGCGAGAGGACGCAGAACAATCAAACTTGTCCGAAACTCATCAAACAATGCCGACATAAGTCCCTTAGTGAAAATATCCGCATACTAATAGCGTGAAGGAACATGCAAAACACGAACCTGTCCAGTACCTACCTTATCCGAACAAATTGCATGTCAATGTCAATGTGCACCGTGCATTGATGTTGCACACGATTGGAAGTTGAATATACCGCACTGACATTATCACAATAAACGATGGCAACCGAATGTAAATGGGAGTTAAGCTCTCGAAGAAGATTCCGCAACCATGAAGTCTCAGCCACTGCATTAACAACACCATGATACTCAGCCTCAACACTAGAACGAGACAGAGTACACTACCTCTTGGATGACCAAGACAGTAGATTGTTGCCAAGAAAAACACAATAACCCGGAGTTAAACGTCGAGTGGTCGGGTAATCAGCATCTGATCAATAAGCAACCAGTGAGGAAGTCGAGGAAGAATACAGCGGAAGACCATAATCTAAAGTGCCACAAACCAAATATGACTAAGTGCATAAATTTTTTTTAACTGTAATATAGAAACACATTTTATCGTCCCTAACGGTTTAATATTAAAATAACCTAAACACTTAGGGACGATAATCTCGTCCCTAATAATTTTTTTTTTGTCGTCCCTTTTTAATTTTTAAAAACATTTTCTTATTTACTTAGAAATACTAAAGAAAGCATAATAATAATAATAATAATAATAATAAGCTAGCGACGATAATCTCATCCCTTTTTGCAAAAGTAATGTCGTCCCTTTGCTTATTCTTATTGTTGAATTGTTTGTGGGGCCCAACATATTGTCGCCCCAAATTTGCATACTCGCTGTCGTCCCAAAATTTTTTGTGACAATAAAAAAGAAACTACAAAAACGGGACGAGATGTCGTACCAAATTTATTTTGGGACGACGCTGTGTATAATTTTGGGAGGATTCTGAAGCCAAAACTGTTGGCAGTGGGAGGATTCTGGAGGATTCGGAATCATGCCTCATTTTATTTTTTTATTATTTATGTATAATGTTATAAATAATAAAAATTAAATGTAAAACTATTTATTATGTATATATAAAAGATAAAAACAAACAATTTATTTCATTAAAAAAAACGGTTACAACGACAAATACTGAAAATAATAAAAACGACAATACGACAAATAAAACCAAACTACGCTTCTTGTGCGTCGATGTATTGCAAATCTTGAGGCCAAACATGATCGGTAAGGTCAAATCGTAGTCGTGAATTCACTTCTTCGTCTCGCAACTTCATGAGTGCGTCTTCGTCTAACTGCGGTTGGATTTGTGGGTCCTTAATATGAACCGGAGATATCGTATGACCATCTTCTTTGATAAGCATGTTGTGCAAAATAATGCACGTGTACATGATCTTTGAAATCCTTTCTTTCGTTTTAGGCCGAGGTGTGCGCTTAAGTATACCCCATCTACATTTGAGAACTCTAAAAGCTCGCTGGACGTCCTTCCTTGCCGCTTCTTGTAGTCGCTTGAATTTTATTTCCTTCGGATCCACCAGGTACTTGTATGCTTTAACGAAAACTGACCAACTTGGGTAGCCTCCATCCGCTAAAAAATAACCCCGTTTGTAGTTTCTACCATTTACGACAAATGAACTCGGAGGCGCTGTTTGATTCCGTTCTCTCAAAAATAGTGGAGATGTGTTTAAGACATTTATGTCGTTGTTTGTGCTAGGACAACCGAAGTACGCATTCCAAAACCATAAATCCCATGAAGTCACTGCTTCAAGCATAATCGTCGGGTGTTTGTAGCAACCTCGCTTGTATTGACCCTGCAAGCGCCTATGACACATCCTCCACTCGAAATTTGTACAGTCAATGCTACCGATCATCCCCGGTATGTGATGTAGCTCTTCGTAAGCTTTTTGCAAAGTGGCAATGTCGTGCGCAGTCGGCTTACGTAAGAACTCTCGCCGGTATAACTCATTAACCGCATCAAAAAACTCTTGAAAACATTCACGAGCCATTCTTCCTGCCATTTTATAATATTTATCATTTTGAGAGGCAACACCACCGTCGGCGAGCTGTTGTAACGCTGACAAGCATTTTTGTATCGCCGTGAAACTCTTATGATACCTTGCATCATACCCTTCTTGAAAATACGGATTGCCACTCGCCTTGATTCGCTCGATAATCTCTAAAAATAATTTCTTTGGAAGACGAAACGTCTCGCGAAAGGTTGCGTCGTTGTAAGTCGGATTTTCGCCAAAATAATCTCTCATCAACATATCTTCAGCTTCGTCGCGATCACGCCAAACATATGCTCGTGACGACGTTGCAGTGTCTTGAATCGCCTTGTACTGTTTGACTACTTTGTACAAAAACTCGACACTATCTTCGGATGACTCTTGTTCACTCGACGAGCCTGTATGCGGGTAATCGGAGCTAGAACTCATGGTGAAGATTTGTGTTTGTTTTGGAGTGAAATTTGTGTGTGATATTTGGTTTTTGTGAGTGGTATATATATATATATATACAAAACCATTAATTTAGAAGAAAAAAAAAAGCTGTTAAAGCCCCAACGCGCAAAAAATCAGGCCAAACGGTCAAATTTTTTATTTCAATGCACCATGATTCATCGGCTTCCTCAGGATTTGGAATGGGAGGATTCTAGCTGCTTGGGGGTTGGCGGCGGTGTTCACCAACGGCCTCCCCCTTGCCGCTAGGATGCCGCTCACCATTGCCAATACACTTATGATCATATGAAATGAAATATGAAGTGTACTATGACATGAATGAAATAGGTCAATTTCTAGAGTTATCAAAAAACTCCTTATCGTCTCATATCTAAGATCTATCTACTAAAAAAACAAAATACAAACAGGGAATCGAATTTGTAATCAAGGATATTGTGTTTGTATATGGTAACTAAACTATAGCTGTAACGCATGTGCATGGGGATTTTTATTTTTTATTTTTTTTTTCTTTTTGGCATGGGGATCATATTTGTTTTTTGGCCTTAACGATACACTGTAATTGTTGAGTCACAAAACAAATCCACAAATGAGAATTCATACGACTAAGAAATATGACACTCATAACTTTATCGTTATGTTCTGATGGAAAAGGGGCAGTTTATACGGACCCCTTATAGGGGGGTTTCCAATCATTACACGCATCGGGCGGTTGTAATGTGTGCATCGCGGTGTTGTACTCTGTGCTTCGCGGTTTGTACAGTTGACCCATAAGGAGGGTCTAAATAACACAACCCGATGAAAAACGATCTTACAATATAATGTATTAATTTTGATGTACGTACATCCCGTGTGGCAAGTGGAAAACCGTGTCAAGAAAGTCTTTGGTCGGTTTTTTACATTTTTGTCTTTTCATAAAATTCATTATCTTCCGACCTCACCCCATCATCACTATAGAAAAAGATCCAGAGAGTAAATGTGAACAAAAGAGACGTCCAATTACAAAGCAACACTCATAGTTATTTGAATGATTTTGTATAAATAACTCTACAAATGATAATTCATACGAAGTGAATGATTTTATATCAAAGTACAAAGTGAATGACAAATTTAATCTAGCTTTAATTTAAAGTGGATGTCATATCTAACTTACTACACATCTCTGCCTTTAATTTGAAATTGAATTTAGTTATCATTGATTTGTTTGTTTTTCTTTTCGCCTCATCCAATAT
Organism: Artemisia tridentata subsp. tridentata; assembly: GCA_021014915.2. Classification (NCBI taxonomy): domain Eukaryota; kingdom Viridiplantae; phylum Streptophyta; class Magnoliopsida; order Asterales; family Asteraceae; genus Artemisia; species Artemisia tridentata. The sequence goes on from CP139507.1 coordinate 113,298,993, forward strand.
AAATTACAATAGTACAAACAAGATTAGCTTTGTTTATACGTAACCACGAAATCCTTATCGGGATAATTCGAGAAAAACACTTTGTTTCTAGGCACAAGAGAACAAAGAAAGATAGAGAGAATTGTGTATTTTCCGTATGTTTCGAAGAGACCAGATATTCTATTAAATAACAGACAAATTAGACAGTCATTGTCCGTTATTTTCAGTTAAAAACGAAGGGTCACTACCCTTCACCAATAGACATGTCGGTTGGGTTTTTGGCGCCCCCCCCCCCCCCCCCCCCCCGACCCCGACCGCTCATGGCTCACCTGGGAGCGAGACCCCAGCAAGGGGGATGCCCCTTGACCCCCGCATCTTTGGCTAGGCAAAAACATATTAGCTCAACGAGTGTGCACTCCACACTCGCCTAACTTGTATCCGAGCTTAATATGAAATTCCACTAGTCTTTAGTAAATCACAATTACTTAAAATAATTGATGATACTAAAATCACCGAAAGGAAAAACTTTGTTTTGTTTTCTAATGCGAGTAAAAATCATACAATACAAGACAACATAAAAGCTGTGCAATTGCTTTCCTTCATCATTTTCCTACATGTGCTTTCGGTGCAAATACTCTTTTCCCACAAGTATTGCTAGGGAAAATGACAAAAAGAAAAAGGATTGAGATCCTCTCATGTTCAATTTGAACATGAAAGGTAATGTTTGAGGTTTTTGTGAGTGAAAAAAAAAGTGAGGTCATCTTATGTGAGACCTTTAATTTGTTACAAAATAAATTTTCCCTCACAAAAACTTCAACATGACCTCTCATGTTCAAAAAGAACACGAGAGGATCCCAATCTAATAAGATGTGATCACTTTACCCTAAAAGACCCACAATATCTATCCATAATATAAGGAGGGGAAGGGTTATTAAGACCCTCCCTAAATTACAAAGAAGACCCCCCTATTAGAGGGGTTTTGTCCTATATATATATATATATATATATATATATATATATATATATATATATATATATATATATATATATATATATGTGTGTGTGTGTGTGTGTGTGTGTAATTTGTATTTGTTATGTTTTTTTCGTATTGTGTATTTGTTATGATTTTTGTGTTATGTTTTTTGTATTCGTGTAATGTGTTTCTATTTAATTAAACAACAACAACAATAACACGTTAAACATTAACACATTAAACAATTACAACAATAACTGCTACTACAACAACAACAACAACAACATTAACACATTATTTAACAACAACAACACGTAGTACACATGAAGATTATTTATGTCATCTATAAGTTCATGGATAATTGCACCCGACTGACATGCGTGATCCTCGGGATTCCTTGCCAATTCTAGTGATGCCTCCAGCGTCTTTATTCTTGTCTTCAACATCTTGTTTTGAGACAATAACATCTTGTTTCTTGCTTCAAGCATGTCAATCTTATTATCTTTAGCTTCGCAGTTTGAGCAATGCGTTGAAGAAGATGCTTGACTAAAGTACTTTTGTTCAAAAGTATCCTTCCACATAAAGTATCCACACCCATAATCGTCTGTTCCTGGCTATTACATGTTAAGAAAATTATAATAAATGTATTCTTAACAAACAAATTATTTATATATTTACATAAATAAGCAAACGTATGATTATTTACTACTGAAAAGGGACATGCATAATACGGTTGACCATAAGTAGCGCGTGTACGGGATGTCCTTTCTATAATGAATCATCTCCGACAATTACACAAGAAAGGATTTTTTTCGTTCCATCTGGCCAAAGAATATGTATAATTATTTACAGCATAAATCAGTAATGTTATTATTAATTTAAATAAATTTTTAATCATTTACTATGTTTTGTCGGTGTCATAATACAAATAGTTATTTACAACATAAAACAGTAATCATTTACTATGTTTTGTCTGTATAATTATTTACAACATAAATCACTAATCATTTACTTTGTTTGTGTTCTTCTATTCTTAGTAATTTCAGTATACATGCGTTGTCGATCGGAATACAAAGTTTTCCATGCGGATACATTGGGAAGTCTGTACGCCCCCATTGTGCGTGAGTATCGGGGAGTGGTGAATTTTCATCCAGCGTCACATAAATGTAGTGAGCACCGTCCCCGTCCCCCACACGGGCAATCACAAGGAGGCCACTTTCTTGTGATGAGTCTGGACCGGACAAAAGCGGAAAACACGTAAAACTTTGTCGCGGGGATATAGATACAACTGGACGGTTAATCAGTGAAGCAATAACCAACCCCATGTTTGGCATATTCATCCAGTAGGCCTACGGTGCAAATCCAGAACCGAACCATTCTAATGAGCGCCAAATTTAGTTAAAGCCATCATGCCACCACATACTTGTGTAATATTCCATGCGAGTGTCTAACTCTTCTATTAAAACAGTTCGAATGTAGGACCACCTATCTTCGTGGAGACCAACACCAATGGCAACGCATCAAAATCCACAATTTTCATCACCTACCATATTATAAATACTTATGATGTATCTATGGAAAAGCTCTGGAATCTGCTCTATGAAATATTCGCTAACTTCATCTCGAACGTATAACCTATGTCTTTTACTTTGTTAGATCTTTGATCTGTGGTTTGTTTAGATCTGTGGTTTGTTAGATCTGTGGTTTGTTAGATCTTTGATCTTTGAAAAAATGTTGGAACTGCTTTGTTAGATCTGTGGGGTTTTATAAAAAGATGATTAGACCGTATGGTTTCTATTAGATCTTTTGTAGATCTGTGATAGTTTATGTGGTTTGGTTTGGTTAATTTATTTGGTGTTGTTTGTTAGATCCGTGATGGTGATGATGGTGATGGTGGTTTGTATACGACTCAGTCTGTTATCTATGAAATTTTTTTTGAAAGAAATTTAGTTTGTTAGATCTGTGGTTTGTTAGATTTGGTCTTGTTTGATCTGTGGTTTGTTAAATCTTTTTGATGCTGTAAAAAACGATTGGAACTGCTTTTAAATTAAGCAGTTGGCGTTGAAAAAATTAACGGCTTATTATAAGCAGTTGGTAATGGTTGCTTATTGAAACTGCTTATAAAATAAGCAGTTGGTAATATTTGCTTATCTAAAACTGCATATTATGAAATAACTAGTTGGTGTTGAAAAAAAAACTGCTTATTATAAGCAGTTGGTAATGACTGCTTATTGAAACTGCTTATGAAATAAGCAGTTGGTAATGGTTGCTTATCTGAAACTACTTATTAAGAAAGAAGCAGTTGGTTATGGTTGCTTATTGAAACTGCTTTTGGTTGCTGTTGCAAAAAAATAAAAATAAAAAAAAAATAAAAAATTTGGCTTTTTGAAATGGTTTCTTGAAACTGTGATGTGCTCACCGTGTTGCAAGTTCTAAAAATTTATAAACACGATTTATCCTATTCTCTAATTAACACATACGAGCAAGTATACTCGTCCGTGATAGTAAATGTGGGTAAGTCGAGATCGTCCCAAGGGATTTTGTATTAGACTTAAGTAAACAAGTTTTTACAAAAAGGGTTGTTAATCCAATTTGGTCAAAATTCAAAAGCAAGTAAAATCCAATCAAGCAAAAACATATATTTGAGTGTAATTCTTTAACTAATTGCATAGAGTAATCTACCAAGTTTGGTGTAATTTGTAGTGATGCACAACTTTATATGAATGATTCACAATCAATAGTTTTTATCATGAAAAATCATTTCTAATAATTCAATCTCCTAGTTGATTCCTTTCGGTCTTTTTAACTATTACGACAATTCTATGAAACTCTTGGTTGTTTGAAAAGCACTTCTTATTTTATAAATTCTTACGAATCCTTTCGGCTTTTTATCCGTGATGAAATCGTTTCCAAATCCATTTTAATGAGTTAATATGGTGCTTGTCACACACCATATCCCATACTAATTCGTGCACTAACGTTTTGAAATAAAAACATGAAGAAAATCCTTTCGGACTTTTTATTTTCTAAAAATGTTTTTACCAACAAATTAAGCAAGATTAGATGTTATTTCAACAAACTCATAAAACAAGACATGTTTTCATGCATCACTATAAAATAAGAATACTCTAACAATTGTTACATCATACACACAAGTATACCAAAAATCACTCCATATCAATCATTATAAAACACAAGTAACAAAACATTCTTTCATTCAACTTAAAGTAAAAGTAGTTCATAGTAAATTTAAACAAGAAATACCTAGTTTTGAAATTACAAGAACTAGAATTGTGGAACTATAGCAACCACACTCCTCCAATCACTTTTTACTACACGTAAACAACTCCACACTCGAACTAAACTATTGAGACTTTAACTCAAATTTCCTGGACGTTTTTCACAGCAATTATAAGCTTTCGGGCAATGATAATAAGTTAGCAATGACTTGGTGTAAGCCTTTACTAGGTTTGGGGTGTCACACTTTGTAATCTAGCTTAGGGTCCTTTAAATAAGTGAAGGAACCCTTTCCCTTCAAGCAAAACGTCCACTTATTAGTTAATATTCAGGAAATGATAAGCCACCATGATTATGGGGCTTAAATTCGTCATTAAATGGAACTTTGTAACAGCATCTTCATCCAACCGATCGGTTTTAGCTTCCAACCGATCGGTTGGAACTCTCGGTAAATCCCAACTCTCCCCATCCGAATCGGATGTGGGCTCCATCCGATCGGATGGAGTCTTTCTGTACTCACAACTTTGACTTTTCTTGGTCTTTTCCCGTTGCATGCTTTATCCTTGGTTGTGGCACTAATTTCTTCCATAGAACTCGATCTTTTCTTGATATTTGAACATAGAAATCTTGACATTATCAAATCCTTGAGTTCTTGTGTGGTTTCTCTCTTGTTTCCATCTCGGGAATCTCCAATGTGCATAATCACTTCAATTCTTCATCTTTTCACCATATTTTCCTGTACTTGGCTACATTCACTTGCATATACACTTTTTCACGATTAAGTAACAAATACATACAAATATAACCAAATATAGTACACAAAACTAACGATAACGCAACTAAAAACATGCTCATTCTGAGCGTTATTAAATTCCCCCACACTTGAGTTTTGCTCGCCCTCGAGCAAGTCTAGCATTTAGAAAAAACATGTTAATGGTATCTTCTTCATGATTCCAAAAATCCAACAACCATTCCAAAGGAACAATTGCTATTTTAATTTAAACGTGAAAATTTCTTTAAAACATAAACAAGTTAATCTTGAGCTTGATAACATAACTAAGCACCTCACAAAGGAATTTTAAATTCACTCAACACTCTAAGGATAGATTGATTGGCAAATCACTCATTGCTCAGTCATGATTCAAGTTTCTTACCATAAGCTTGTACAAGTATCAAAACAATAAAATAAAACATCAAAGAGGTCTTTTATTCGGGTTTAAGGTTAAGGGTTAAGTTACCTGACTAATGTGTAAATATTTCATACAAGAATATAATAGATCACTAGCAACGAATTCTTGGCTAGCTAAGCAACAGATGGTCACTAGGTTGTACCTTGGTTCGTTGGCGACGTTACTTACATAACGGATGGTCACCAAAATACGCACTAGATCGCTAGCAACGTTTTTCAACTATTCAAAAACCGGATGGTCACTATAATATCTATTCACTACATATCTAAACAAAGCCATCACTAAATCCAGATGCTCGAAAGCTAAAAACGAATAAAGTAATTTGGTAAAGGTAGAGATAAGACATGGGAATTATTTATGATTGGTTTCTACAAAATGAAAAATAAATAAGAATCAAGTCCAAATTCCATTCCCAACTCTTTATACCTCAAATGATTACATCCCCAAAACTCCTTCAATCGTTTTTCCGCATCTCATACTCACGTATTCCCCCTTTAGCTCATTAGCTAATCATACTCATATTCTTTTCACATAATAGCTCATTAGCTAATCACTACTCATATTCTTTTCACATTTTTTTTACCACAACTTTCTCGTCACCCCCACACTTTGGATGAGCACACGCTACAAAAAATACAAATAAGAGTAGCGACCTCCTTCTTCATTGAAACAACACATACACATATCAAAATGTGGCCAACGCATAATCATCAAAAAATAAATAGTTTTGAACTTCAATTAAACTTGATTCGGGAAAGGCTAAGGTGTAAGGTGTAAAATCTTTTTGTAATTTTCTGGATTTAATCAAAAGAAAAGATAGGCTCAGAAGGTGTAACTAAGGGTATCTAGCGTAAAATATTAACGCTAACAAATGGGTTCCAAATACAAGGATAACTAACCGATGTGGTCAGCAAAAATATTTCTGTAAACGGATGGCCATTTTGTGTAAATCGTAAGTTGCCTCTTATCATTTGAATATTTTATCACTCGAAAGCGATTTTAATTGTAATGCATAACAAGTACAAGTTCTAGAATCAACATGTTCACCGGCACACATAACGAAATATAAAACATAAAAATGCTTTATACAAAAAGGCTTAAATCCTCACAATTTAAGGTAGGTTATAACATGTACTAGTAAATGCTATCGATTCCAAAATGAAATAGCTCTCATAACTTGATTAAATTTCAAAAAAAAAATCAAATAGCCTCATTTTTACCATTGAATCAATCTAGTTCTAGAAAACAACTAGAAAATCAAGGGCGAACTCATTCTAGTTACTCGAATCCAAAATTCTATTAATCCTAAAAATAAAAATTTAAAAACTAAACCATTTTTCCTATTTTCTTCCCTCCCCCACACTTAAGTTTTGCATTGTCCTCAATGTAATAAAAATAAGCTTCAAAGTAAAGGAAATGGTAAAAATTTAGTTAAAAAGGAACTACCAGGGTAAATACGCCTACGCATATTTGATCATAACTACGCAAATGAGTTCTCCAACTCCAAATATTGATCAACAATAAGCTTCCGGTAATCCTCCCCTGCAAAAACTGCAAAAATATACGAAACAAAATAAACAAAAATACTAAAACAAACAAAAGATAATTAAAAATAAACCATAAGAAATTAATCCTAAAAACATTAAGTTAAGATAATAGAAAATAGAAATTGTTCGACCAAATATTGTTTTTAAAACTTAACCATCATAAACCAAATCCTGATGATCACTCATCATCGTCATCCATGTCATCACGAATTCTCTCATCTTCACTCTCGTCATCCTCCTCCTCGTTTGCTTCCTCATAATTCTCATCCTCATCAAAAACTGTATACACCTTCTGTCTCTTCTTTCCAACACCCGATGATGATCCTCCCACATCATAACTCAAACCTCCCACATTGGGGACTCTACCATAAACTGGCATTGGATCGGGGAAAGGTGCGTACCCAGGATATGGGTAAAGATATTGACCAGGATAAGGGTCATACTGAAATGGGTAGGGTGGAACGTTTGGTGGGTTGTAGGGCGGTACCTCATAATCGGCATCACGTGCCACATGTTGGAGCATCGGCATGGAATAATCATAATTGTAACTATTCCTCATCATCATAGAATCTCTCCACAAGTCCCTACGCTCTATCTCGTTCAATTCACGATTCCAATCCCCCCATCCCGAGTCAAAACTACTCGGTACATGAATATTCCTTATCGGTGGTGGTGGTTGATATGGAGGTTGTTGGTAAGATTGTTGTTGTGCAGCTTGAGGTGCAGCCATTGTTGGCTCCGTCCATGCTCCCAACGTCTTTCTTCTTCTATCCAATGCTTTACCAAAACCTATAGCATCCCACGTTTTACTCTCATGTGGCTCCGAACATTTCATCAATTCCTCATCCACAAAATATCCCAAATTTCTTGCCAAAGCAGTCACATAGTGACCTCCACAAATTTCACTATTATCCTTGATCCCTGGTGCTCTTCTTGAAAGATATTCGGCTATTATCCAAGCCGCGTTCCCGTTCTTGTCTTCCTCCAACAATTTCATCAACCACAAATCTGGTTGATTGCACTTGTCTCTACTTCCAGTTCTGTGCAAAACCCCCAAGCTATCAATTTTTGTAAAATTTTCATCAAAGGATTTCTCAACCTGGACGAGTTCCGTCTACTACACCCTGGATCTCCAACTCTATTCCAATATTCCGCTATACCTTCATAATCATTGTGGTTCCGAACCAACCTCACAAAATGTGTTTCAAACAAACGATGCTTAATCTCCTCTTGCTCGTACAAACCAAGAGCTACCGCAAACTCCGGCAAAGTATAGGCATGCTCCCTTCCGCAAAGCCTAAACCAAATACATGTATCCCTTACAACATCAACAACCTTCCTCTCAAAATAAAATGTGGAGAAGAATTCCAAACACCACTCACGATAAACATTGTCATAAATGCTAAAAGCTCTCTCCCACAAAAAATCTTCAAATATATCACCATCACCCTCATACACATAGAACATTCTCATTATATTTCTCAACTCTTTCTCACACTCATAATCCGCAAACAAATCCCAATAAACCAAACGCGGTTTAGCAATCTTTCGAACCTGTAGCTTTGAAAGACGCTCCCAAAAAGCGTGCTTTTCCTCCTTTCTAAGCTTACTAAACTTCAAATTATCATTACTCTCCGGTTCAAGAGTATATGTGACCTTACTCTTTACATTCCTTGATGCGTGGTTTTGCGACCTTACAACAGGTTTTACCTCTCGAGGGATCTCAAGAGGCTTGCAATCCCCACCAGGCAGTGTACCTGACCGATGTAGTATAGTGTAGTGGCAAGTACCGGGGGATTGATCATTCTCTAGGGGAATAGTGTCGTTAGGATTGAAAAACTACTCTAATAGGTCTAAGGGTGAGGGAAGATTCTTTTTGTGTTTTTATATTTTTTTATAAAAGCAAGTAAAATCTCGGGTTTGAAGGAGTGGGCGGAATTAGTTGCTAGTCAACTAACCCAAATAACTACAATTGCAAATAAAATAAAATAACTGAAAATGAAAAGGTTGTGGAACTTATATGGAGAGAAATGTGTTTACTTAGATTTCCTTACTCCCTAACTATCTTTTACCGGTTGCTTAGTGTGTATTAATTGCGTGGATGACGGGTGTATTCCTTAATACCAATCGTGAGGTGGCGTACGTACTTCCCCAACTCTACAAGCTCCTACTTCACTCCTATGTCGAGCCGGCTAAGAAGCTCCTGACATGGGATCACTAGAATTCGCTCATGCATTAAATACAACCATAAAAACCTTAGTACGCATTGGTTCATGCTTCTTAAGACGTTCAAGCAAGTTACCGTATAGGAGGTTAGCCAGTTTTCTTAAGCCTAACATCGATGAACAATCATCCAATACAATTAATAACACACCAACAACCAATAATCAATAGTTAGGTTTCATTAGATCTAAGCAAACATAAGATAAATCTAGCCTAGCATGTTAAATAAAAGACAAGAACAAGATATAATCAAACAACACATAGACATATTGAATGATTAATTGATTACTTATCTTCAATTGAACATGGGAGATCCAAGGGTATAAAACCCTTAAAAATGGCAGAAAATTCGTCTTAGGGTTTCTCCTCACAAAGTTGCACACTAATGACTAAAAATTATGAAAATATATATAGGAAAACAGATCTGACGGCGTCACGTTATGGAGCTTGACGCCGTCACCTCGCCGCGTTTAGGGTTCCCGGATGGCCTTCTTGACGCCGTCCCTCTTTAATCCTCCAAAATCCGTTCTGGCCTATCAAGGGTTGACGGCCTTCTTGACGCCGTCCCCCTTTAATCTTCCAAAATCCACTCTGGCTTATCAAGGGTTGACGGCGTCACAATTGTGCTTGACGCCGTCACAGGTACTTTTCAGCCGATTTTGAGACTTTGTCGTTTTCTTCACTTTTATGCTCCAAAAACGTCCAAAATGCTTCCTTTTCCAGATTTCTTCTCCAAAGTACCTAAAATGACAAAAGGAACGATTTAGGGCAATATTTGATCAAATAAATACGATTTAGGGCTTAAATGACCCCCTAAAAGCGGTACACTTTTCGCTTCATCAAATACCCTTACACTTGAGATTTGCTTGTCCTCAAGCAAATGCGCTTTTATTCTAATCAAAATACAAGTTAGGGGTCATTTAACGCTAATATAAAAGTAATTACAACAAATAGTCGTTCCCCTTTAATCATAATAAGCACGGAGATTACATACTAGCACCTCACAAGTAGTGTTTAGATACTCACATCTCTCAGGTGTCATAAAAGTATATCTCATAAATGAAAATGGATAATATCTCTCACTACCTGCCATAGCAAATAGATTACCATAGGCTTGGGAAAGGATCAAAAACCTCCTCCACTAGGCGTAAGCACCTAAGGTAAACTATCAAAGAGGGCTTTTAAACGGGTTATAACGTTAGGTGTAGGGATATGATAAACACGGATTTGTTGGATAAAGGATATTTTACTGGTGGCGAGTTAAAGATCTTGATTAATTACATGTACTATACAATGTTGCTAAGCCAAGACTCGACTCAATCTTAAGCTAAAAACAAAATAACAAAAACATAAAATGAAACGGGATGGCAGTCCGTATGTTTTTTCTACTTTTTTTTTTTCATTTTTTTTTTATTTTTTCGATTTTTTTTTCTTTTTCTTCATACACTCTTGCCCTACCATCCAAAATAATACATCATAGGGGCGTTGCATTCCCCTTACACTTGAACTTTTACATAACTTTACAAATAACTATTCTAATGACTCGAATTAAGATAATCGAAACACTTGGAGTACTTTTAAAATATTTAGCACATATGGGGGTAATAATGTTGTTCTTCCCCATTACTCCATTACACTAGTACTTTACCCATGAGTCCCAATCGTCCCAATCGTCCCAAAACAATATGTACAAGGATATGACTCGACTTAGCAACCATGTAATCAATTAGATAATTAACTTGGGGTTTAAACAAATGTTGTCACAATAATGCACTAAAAATGAGTGCATACAAGGTAGGCTAAGGCGATTTAGGTGTACATTTAAGTGGGGTGTAAACAAATTCTTCCTTTAAGTAAAATGCTTAAAGTTAGAAACGAAAAGATAGGCTCTGAGGGGTGTACTAGGGGTATCGTGTACTAAAAATGAGTACAACGCAAAGGGTGTGGGAGAATTACTTGACCAATGTAGCCAATGTAATTATAACAAAAACACAGGTGTAAAACAATGGGTTAATCCTAATGCCTCTTATCATGTAGTAAATCTAACTACACGAATGTAGTCTCACTTGTGGCCTCGAAATGGTCCTAACGCAAGTTCTAGAATCTAAGTGCTACCGGTACACACATCATAGCATAAATGCTTTTCCTACCAATTCTAGGGGCGAACCTCACATATTTGGGGGTGGAAAATTTTTTAGTGGTACGGTTTTGTGCTAGTCATATAACTCCTATCCATGAGACGCTCATTAAGATCAAAGTTTCACTCCTATATGTTGTAAAAAATTTTAAATTTGGCACTAAAATTGCCTTAACAGGTATTTCTCTCAGTTTTATTACACATCTACCATTAAACAAACAAAAAATCAAGCGTAATTGCATTTTCTAAAGTATCGTACTTTACCCCCCCCCCCCTTACACTTAAGATGAACATTGTCCCCAATGTTCAAATAACAAGATGTAAAAGTAAATAAGGTAAAAGAATGAAATCAAATACTCCCCTGATTCGTTCGGTGGATAAAGAGGTAACATGGTTAGATCTTCTTCCAAGAGACTTTAGAAGCTCCAAGACTAAAGCATCGCCAAAAGCTTGATTCCATATACATCTCCTTGTCCAAAATAACCTGTTAAACCTGAGAAAACAAACACGAAAACCTGCATAACATCGGCGGGATAAATCTATATAAGGATATAATGCTTGTGGAATGATTATTTTGCAGATTCCTGGAGTTTATAAGTTAGAGATTTAATAAAAACTTTTTATGATTCCGGTAGAAAAACAAAACTTTCAAAAATTTCAGAAAATTAAAACTTGACGCCGTCAGGTTGTAAGGCCTGACGCCGTCAGAAATGATCTGACAGAATTCTCATGTTAAGGTTCCGGAAAATTTCTGGAAAAACCTATACCTTACTTCCTGGAATTCCTGCAAAATATCATTATGACTCGATACAAGCATTTGACTCAAACAAATACTAATATGTATGTTAATTTAATATTGTTATGATTCATGTTCATTTGTTCTAATAAACCGATTTGGATTTCCCTTACACTTATCTTTTGCAAAATACCTTTATATGTAATTAAGACGAAGTTAAAAACAAGATAAAGCATTTTCACAATTTAGTTTTGAACATGAATCAATAATAATAAAAATTAAACATACATACGGAAGCAAATAAAATCAAACAAACAAATAAATAAACACGCAAAGCAAATAAAGCTTGGGTTGCCTCCCAAGAAGCACTTTTCTTTATTAACGAGTCTTGTAGCTAGACTCAAGGTCACCGTACATTACGTGACTTGATGCGTGGTTTTGTAACCTTACAACAGGTTTTACCTCTCGAGGGATCCCAAGAGGCTTACAACCCCACCAGGCAGTGTACCTGACCGATGTAGTATAGTGTAGTGGTAAGTACGGGGGATTGATCGTTCTCCACAGGGAATAGTGTTCGTTAGGTATGAAAAACTACTCTAATAGGTCTAAAGGTTGAGGAAGATTCTTTTTATGTTTTTATATTTTTTTATGAAAGCAAGTAAAATCTCGGTTTTGAAGGAGTGGGCGGAATTAGTTGCTAGTCAACTAACCCAAATAACTACAAATGCAAATAAAGTAAATAACTGAAAATAAAATGTTGGTGAGAAACTTATGTGTAGAGAAATGTGTTTACTTAGATTTCCTTACTCACTAACTATCTTTTACCGGTTGATTAGTGTGTATTAGTCGCGTGGATGACGGGTGTATTCCTTAATACCAATTGTGGGGTGGCGTACGTACTTCCCCAACTCTACAAGCTCCTACTTCACTCCTATGTCGAGCCGGCTAGGAAGCTCCTAACATGGGATCACTAGAATTCGCTTGTGCATTAAATACAACCATAAAAACCTTTAGTACGCATTTGGTTCATGTTTCTTAAGACGTTCAAGCAAGTTACTGAATAGGAAGTTAGCCAGTTTTCTTAAGCCTAACATAGATAAACAATCATCCAATACAACTAATAACACACTAATAACCAATAATCAATAGCTAGGTTTCATTAGATCTAAGCAAACACAAGATAAATCTAGCCTAACATGTTAAACAAAAGACAAGAACAAGATAAAATCAAACAACACATAGACATATTGAATGATTAATTGATAACTTATCTTTCAATGTAACATGGAAGATCTCAAGGCAAAAAGCCTTGAAAAAGATGCTAAAGTCGTCCTAGGGTTTTTCTCCCAAAAATTCCACTCTAAGCTCTCTCTTAATGACAAAAAATTAGAAAACTATATATAGATTTTTACATCTGACGGCGTCACCTTATGGAGTGTGACGCCGTCACCTCGCCGCTTCTAGGGTTCCCGGATGACCTTCTTGACGCCGTCCCTCTTTAACTCTCTAAAATCCGTTCTGGCTTATCAAGGCTTGACGCCGTCAGCTATTGAACGTGACGCCGTCCCTCTTTGATTTAAGCCGTGACGCCCTTGATCAGGTTAAAGCGTGACGCCGTCAGAATTCACATGCTATTTTCACTGGCTTATCATGAGTAAATTTCACGTCCACCTTTTCTTGCCAAGCCATGACGCCGTCCAGAGTAAAATGTGACGCCGTCAAAGGTAACTTTCAGCACAATTTTGAGACTTTGTCGTTTTCTTCACTTTTATGCTCCAAAAACGTCCAAAATGCCTCCTTTTCCAGATTTCTCCTCAAAAGTACCTAAAATGACAAAAGGAACGATTTAGGGCAATATTTGATCAAATAAATACGATTTAGGGCTTAAATGACCCCTTAAAAGCGGTACACTTTTCGCTTCATCAAATACCCTTACACTTGAGATTTGCTTGTCCTCAAGCAAATGCGCTTTTATTCTAATCAAAATACAAGTTAGGGGTCATTTAATGCAAACATAAAAGTAATTACAACAAATAATCGTTCCACTTCAATCATAATAGGCACGGAGATTATGAACTAGCACCTCACAAGTAGTGTTTAGATACTCACATCTCTCAAGTGTCATCAAAATAAATCTCATAAATGAAAACGGATAATATCTCTCACTACCTGTCATAGCAAATAGATTACCATAGGCTTGGGAAAGGATCGAAAACCTCCTCCACTAGGCGTAAGCACCTAAGATAAACTATCAAAGAGGGCTTTTAAATGGGTTATAACGTTAGGTGTAGGGAAAAGGAAAACACGGTTTTGTTGGATAAAGGATATTTTACTGGTGGCGAGTTAAAGATCTTGATCAATTACATGTACTATACAATGTTGCTAAGCCAAGACTCGACTCAATCTTAAGCTAGAAACAAAATAACAAAATAACAAAAACATAAAAATAAACATAAAATGAAACGGGATGGTAGTCCGTATGTTTTTTCTATTTTTTTTTTTTTTTTTTTTTTTTTTTTTTTTTTTTTTGACATACACTCTTGCCCTACCATCCAAAATAATACATCATAGGGGCATTGCATCCCCCTTACACTTGAACTTTTACATAACTTTACAAATACTAATCTAATGACTCGAATTAAGATAATTGAAAAACTTGGAGTACTTTTTAAAATATTTAGCACATATGGGGGTAATAAATGATGTTCTTCCCCATTACTCCATTACACTAGTACTTTACCCATGAGTCCCAATCGTCCCAAAACAATATGTACAAGGATATGACTCGACTTAGCAACCATGTAATCAACTAGATAATTAACTTGGGTTTAAACAAATGTTGACACAATAATGCACTAAAAATGAGTGCATACAAGGTAGGCTAAGGCGATTTGGGTGTACATTTAAGTGGGGTGTAACAAATTCTTCCTTTAAGTAAAATGCTTAAAGGTCGAAACGAAAAGATAGGCTCTGAGGGGTGTACTAGGGGTATCGTGTACTAAAAATGAGTACAACGCAAAGGGTGTGGGAGAATTACTTGACCAATGTAGCCAATGTAATTATAACAAAAACACAGGTGTAAAACAATGGGTTAATCCTAATGCCTCTTATCATGTAGTAAATCTAACTACACGAATGTAGTCTCACTTGTGGCCTTGGAATGGTCCTAACGCAAGTTCTAGAATCTAAGTGCTACCGGTACACACATCATAGCATAAATGCTTTTCCTACCAATTCTAGGGGCGAACCTCACATATTTGGGAGTGGAAAATTTTTTAGTGGTACGGCTTTTGTGCTAGTCATATAACTCCTATCCGTGAGACGCTCATTAAGATCAAAGTTTCACTCCTATATGTTGTAAAAAATTTTAAATTTGGCACTAAAATTACCTTAACAAGTATTTCTCTCAGTTTTATTACACATCTACTATCAAACAAACAAAAATCAAGCGTAATAGTATTCTCTAAAATCGTACTTTTACCCTCCCCTTACACTTAAGATGGACATTGTCCCCAATGTTCAAATAACAAGATGTAAAAGCATAAAGTAAAAGAATGAAATCAAATACTCCCCTGATTCGCTCGGTGGATAATGAAATAATATGGTTAAATCTTCTTCCAAAGTAATGTCGAAGATCCATGACTAATGCATCGCCAAAAGCTTGATTCAAAACATTTCCTTGTCCAAAATAACCTGTTAAACCTGAGAAAACAAACACGAAAACCTGCATAACATCGGCGGGATAAAATCTATACATAAGGATATAATGCTTGTGGAATGATAACTTTGCAGATTCCTGGAGATTATAAGTTGGAGATTTTAATAAAAACTTTTTAAAAACAAAACTTTCAAAAATTTCTGAAAATTAAATCTGACGCCGTCAGGTTATAAACCCTGACGCCGTCAGAAATGACCTGACAAAAATTTTCATTTTAAGTTTCCGGAAAATTTCTGGAAAAACCTTTACCTTACTTCCTGGAAATCCTGCAAAACATCATTATGACTCGATACAAGCATTTGACTCAAACACACACTAATATGTATGTTAATTTATTATTATTATGATTCATGTTAATTTGTGTTCTAATAAACCGATTTAGATTTCCCTTACACTTAACTTTTGCAAAATACCTTTATATGTAGTTAAGACGAAGTTAAAAACAAAATAAAGCATTTTCACAATTTTAGTTTTGAACATGAATCAATAAGAATAAAAATTAAACACACATACGAAACAATTAAAACAAACAAACAAACAAATAAACACACAAAGCAAATAAATAAAATAAAGCTTGGGTTGCCTCCCAAGAAGCGCTTTTCTTTATTAACGAGTCTTGTAGCTAGACTCAAAGTCACGTACATTACGTGACTCCATCATCGGTCACGGTTCCTAGGCCATTTTCATTCCCGGTTTTATATTCCGGTCCTAATTTCAAACAATCCTTATAGAAACCGAATATCCTTTCCATAACATAGTCTACTCCTTTATTTCTATCCTCATCATTCCTATAGTAGACCGCTTGCTTGAGCTCCTTCTCAACATTTGACAAGTGTTGGAATTGTTCTATCTTATATGGCATTTGGTAGTTTACCTCATCGGTCTCATCCTTAAATCTAACTATCCCTAAGGAAGGTTCATAAGTCATTCTAGAGACCTCAACAAATGGTTTTCCAAAAACCACTTGAGTTAAGGACGCATCGACTATTGGGCGGATATCTTCTACAATTACAAAGTCGGTGACATAGGTGGAGTTTCCTACATAAACCGGTAATCCCTTAACTCTTCCCGTGAAGTTACTCATCCAACCCTTGTCAGGGAGCATCCTATACCCAAGTTGATTTTTCATTATCAAGTTGTAGTGGGCTCTAGTCATGATGTTTATAGGTGATCTAAGGTCGATGTAGGCTTTCCACACATGCAAATGTCCGATGTTGCATGGTATGTTGAGATTAGAAGGGTCGCCTATTTCAATGATTGGTCTACCTAGGAAGTATGGTGTCTCGGGATCATCGAATAGGTTTGTATGATATGCGCGCTCTTCCTTAGTGGGTAGCCTATTGAAGTAGTCCTCATCATTATCTACTTCCTCTACTTCATTTTTCTTAACTTCCTTATCAACCTCGACTTTCTTAACCTCATCCTTAGGTTCCATTTCTATCCTACCCTCATTCTTGTCACTTTCTTCCATGCTCCTATCGATTGGTCTAATAGTGACAACGTTGACGAAGTGGACATGTTTGGATGAAGAAGGGTCTTTGACTTGGGGTCCGCTATTTGTGTTCCTAGCGTCCTTATGCGGAGGTGATAGCACTTGGTTATTAAGGGATTTCAACAAGTTGTCAATTTTATTGGTCATCTCAGTTTGTTGCTGATTGAATTCGGATTCGAATCTAGCTATCCGAGCTTCTTGAGATGCCATAAATTGGGACATCAATCCTTCAAAGTTATTGGTACTACCATTGCCGGAGGGATTGTTGTTGAAAGTACGGTTCGAGTTGGAACCGCTTGATTGGAAACGATTAGGTGGGTTGGAAGAATTGGGTTGTTGTGCGTTTTGGTTTTGTTTCCACCTAAGGTTCGGGTGATTTTTCCATGAGGGGTTGTATGTATCACCGTAATGGTTTGGCTCGGGTTTGAAAGTGTACCACTTGTCTCCCGCTCCGTCGGTACGCGAGGATGCGTAGTCCACAAAAGCTTGTTCGGGGAGTTCCATGCAATCACGAGTGTCGTGGGGACCACTACATAATTCACACGAAGAAGTGATTTTGTTCACTTGGCTTGGAGGTTTAGGAGCCTCGTAGGATTTCATGAGAAACTTGACTTGGTCTTCAAGTTCTATGATCCTACGGTCGGAAGTGCTTGAATTGTTCGAAGGCAAAGATATTGCCTTGACCGTTTTATTCAAATCACGGGGATCACTCCAACTTTCGTTGTCATAAAGAGCAAGATCCTCTAGGAGAGCCCATGATTGTTCCGCACATAGATCACGTAGCTTACCACCGGCCGATTGGTCAATGGTTTGCCTCGTGGAGAGATTGATATGGTCATAGAAGATTTGGACTTGGAGCCAAAGTTCTATGCCATGGTGAGGGACTTTTTGGAGTAAGTCCTTGAATCGAGTCCATGCCTCGTAGAGAGTTTCGCCTTGACGTTGTTGGAACATCAAGATATCATTCCTTAGCTTGGTAGTTCTTCCCGGTGGGAAAAACTGAGCAAGGAAACGAGTGGTGAGATCATCCCACGAGGTGATGGATCCTGCGGGTTGACGTTCTAGCCACTGACTAGCTTGATCCCGCAGAGAGAATTGAAAGAGACGCAATCGGGTCGTCTCTCGAGTGGCAACATCAAGGTCTATAGAATCAACGATTTTAAGAAAGTCCTTGAGGTGTTGATTAGGATCTTCAGAACGAAGTCCATGGAATGAGCATCCGCTTTGCACCAACCGGATTGTGTCAGACCGCAAGGGTGTGATATTGGCTCCTTGAGTGAGCTCAATGGTGTTTCGATAGCCATGGTGGCTAGGACGGGAATATTCTCCTAAGGTACGGGCTCTAGGAGGTGGTGGTTGTTGTGGTGGTGGGTTGTTGTGGTTAAGGATATTACCATCTTCCATGATGTCGGATGGTATGGTTACGAACAAAGACACGAAGAAAATAGATAGACTAAAGAAAACCTAGAAAAATAAAACAAAAATCTCACTAGAAAGGAATCTAGTGAGTAGACCTATAAAATAAAAATTCAACCTAAACAATAACTATTCCCCGGCAGCGGCGCCAAAAACTTGATGCGTGGTTTTGTAACCTTACAACAGGTTTTACCTCTCGAGGGATCCCAAGAGGCTTACAACCCCACCAGGCAGTGTACCTGACCGATGTAGTATAGTGTAGTGGTAAGTACGGGGGATTGATCGTTCTCCACAGGGAATAGTGTTCGTTAGGTATGAAAAACTACTCTAATAGGTCTAAAGGTTGAGGAAGATTCTTTTTATGTTTTTATATTTTTTTATGAAAGCAAGTAAAATCTCGGTTTTGAAGGAGTGGGCGGAATTAGTTGCTAGTCAACTAACCCAAATAACTACAAATGCAAATAAAGTAAATAACTGAAAATAAAATGTTGGTGAGAAACTTATGTGTAGAGAAATGTGTTTACTTAGATTTCCTTACTCCCTAACTATCTTTTACCGGTTGATTAGTGTGTATTAGTCGCGTGGATGACGGGTGTATTCCTTAATACCAATTGTGGGGTGGCGTACGTACTTCCCCAACTCTACAAGCTCCTACTTCACTCCTATGTCGAGCCGGCTAGGAAGCTCCTAACATGGGATCACTAGAATTCGCTTGTGCATTAAATACAACCATAAAAACCTTTAGTACGCATTTGGTTCATGTTTCTTAAGACGTTCAAGCAAGTTACCGAATAGGAAGTTAGCCAGTTTTCTTAAGCCTAACATAGATAAACAATCATCCAATACAACTAATAACACACTAATAACCAATAATCAATAGCTAGGTTTCATTAGATCTAAGCAAACACAAGATAAATCTAGCCTAACATGTTAAACAAAAGACAAGAACAAGATAAAATCAAACAACACATAGACATATTGAATGATTAATTGATAACTTATCTTTCAATGTAACATGGAAGATCTCAAGGCAAAAAGCCTTGAAAAAGATGCTAAAGTCGTCCTAGGGTTTTTCTCCCAAAAATTCCACTCTAAGCTCTCTCTTAATGACAAAAAATTAGAAAACTATATATAGATTTTTACATCTGACGGCGTCACCTTATGGAGTGTGACGCCGTCACCTCGCCGCTTCTAGGGTTCCCGGATGACCTTCTTGACGCCGTCCCTCTTTAACTCTCTAAATTCCGTTCTGGCTTATCAAGGCTTGACGCCGTCAGCTATTGAACGTGACGCCGTCCCTCTTTGATTTAAGCCGTGACGCCCTTGATCAGGTTAAAGCGTGACGCCGTCAGAATTCACATGCTATTTTCACTGGCTTATCATGAGTAAATTTCACGTCCACCTTTTCTTGCCAAGCCATGACGCCGTCCAGAGTAAAATGTGACGCCGTCAAAGGTAACTTTCAGCACAATTTTGAGACTTTGTCGTTTTCTTCACTTTTATGCTCCAAAAACGTCCAAAATGCCTCCTTTTCCAGATTTCTCCTCAAAAGTACCTAAAATGACAAAAGGAACGATTTAGGGCAATATTTGATCAAATAAATACGATTTAGGGCTTAAATGACCCCTTAAAAGCGGTACACTTTTCGCTTCATCATGACTCCATCATTGGTCACGGTTCCTAGGCCATTCTCATTTCCGGTTTTATATTCCGGTCCTAATTTCAAACAATCCTTGTAGAAACCGGATATCCTTTCCATAACATAGTCTACTCCTTTACTTCTATCCTCATCATTCCTATAGTAGACCGCTTGCTTAAGCTCCTTCTCAACATTTGACAAGTGTTGGAATTGCTCTATCTTATATGGCATTTGGTAGTTTACCTCATCGGTCTCATCCTTAAATCTAACTATCCCTAAGGAAGGTTCATAAGTCATTCTAGAGACCTCAACAAATGGTTTTCCAAAAACTACTTGAGTTAAGCATGCATCGACTATTGGGTGGATATCTTCTACAATTACAAAGTCGGTGACATAGGTGAAGTTTCCTATATAAACCGGTAATCCCTTAACTCTTCCCGTGAAGTTACTCATCCAACCTTTATCAGGGAACATCCTATACCCAAGTTGATTTTTCATTATCAAGTTGTAGTGGGCTCTAGTCATGATGTTTATGGGCGATCTAAGATCGATGTAAGCTTTCCACACATGCAAATGTCCGATGTTGCATGGTATGTTGAGATTAGAAGGGTCGCCCATTTTTATGATTGGTCTACCTAGGAAGTATGGTGTCTCGGGGTCATCGAATAAGTCTGTATGATATGCGCGCTCTTCCTTAGTGGGTAGCCTATTGAAGTAGTCCTCATCATCATCTACTTCTTCAATCTCACTTTTTCTAACTTCTTTATCAACCTCGACTTTCTTAACCTCATCCTCAGGTTCACTATTATCCTCATTCCTATCAATTGGTTTAATAGTGACAATGTTGACGAAGTGGACATGTTTGGATGAAGAGGGGTCTTTTACTTGGGGTCCGCTATTTGTGTTCCTAGCGTCCTTATGTGGAGGTGATAGCACTTGGTTATTGAGGGCTTTCAATAAGTTGTCAATTTTATTGGTCATCTCCGTTTGTTGTTGATTGAATTCGGATTCAAACTTGGCCAAACGAGCTTCTTGAGATGCCATAAATTGGGACATCAATCCTTCAAGGTTATTGGTACTACCATTGCTGGAAGGATTGTTGTTGCAAGTACGGTTTGAGTTGGAACCGCTTGATTGGAAACGATTAGGTGGGTTGGAAGAATTGGTTTGTTGTGTGTTTTGGCTTTGCTTCCACCTAAGGTTTGGGTGATTTCTCCATGAGGGGTTATATGAATCACCGTAGGGATTTGGCTCGGGTTTAAAAGTGTACCACTTGTCTCCCGCTCCGTCGGTACGCGAGGATGCGTAGTCCGCAAAAGCTTGTTCGGGGAGTTCCATGCAATCTCGAGTGTCGTGGGGACCACTACATAATTCACATGAAGAAGTGATTTTGTTCACTTGGCTTGAAGGTTTAGGAGCCTCGTAGGATTTCATAAGAAACTTGACTTGGTCTTCAAGTTCTATGATCCTACGGTCGGAAGTGCTTGAATTGTTCGAAGGCAAAGATATTGCCTTGACCGTTTTATTCAAATCACGGGGATCATTCCAACTTTCGTTGTCATAAAGAGCAAGATCTTCCAAGAGAGCCCATGATTGTTCCGCACTTAGATCACGTAGCTTACCACCGGCCGATTGGTCAATGGTTTGCCTCGTGGAGAGATTGATGTGGTCATAGAAGATTTGGACTTGGAGCCAAAGTTCTATGCCATGGTGAGGGACTTTTTGGAGTAAGTCCTTGAATCGAGTCCATGCCTCGTAGAGGGTTTCGCCTTGATATTGTTGGAACATCAAGATATCATTCCTTAGCTTGGTAGTTCTTCCTGGTGGGAAAAACTGAGCAAAGAAACGAGTGGTGAGATCATCCCAAGAGGTGATGGATCCTGCGGGTAGGCGCTCTAGCCATTGACTAGCTTGGTCCCGCAGAGAGAATTGAAAGAGACGCAGTCGGGTCGTCTCTCGAATGGCAACATCAAGGTCTATGGAATCAACGATTTTGAGAAAGTCCTTGAGATGTTGATTAGGATCTTCGGAACAAAGTCCATGGAATGCGCCTCCGCTTTGCACCAACCGGATGGTGTCGGATCGCAAGGGAGTGACATTGGCTCCTTGAGTGAGCTCAATTGTGTTTCGATAGCCATGGTGGCTAGGACGGGAGTAGTCTCCTAAGGTACGGGCTCTAGGAGGTGGGTGTTGTTGTGGTGGTGGGTTGTTGGGATCGAGGATATTACCACCTTCCATGATATCGGATGGTAATGGTTACGAACAAAGAAATGAAGAAAAAAGATAGACTAAAGAAAACCTAGAAAAATTAAAATAAAAATCTCACTAGAAAGGAATCTAGTGAGTAGACCTAATAAAATAAAAATTCAACCTAAACAATAACTATTCCCCGGCAGCGGCGCCAAAAACCTGATGCGTGGTTTTGCGACCTTACAACAGGTTTTACCTCTCGAGGGATCTCAAGAGGCTTGCAATCCCCACCAGGCAGTGTACCTGACCGATGTAGTATAGTGTAGTGGCAAGTACCGGGGGATTGATCGTTCTCTAGGGGAATAGTGTCGTTAGGATTGAAAAACTACTCTAATAGGTCTAAGGGTGAGGGAAGATTCTTTTTGGGTTTTTATATTTTTTTATAAAAGCAAGTAAAATCTCGGGTTTGAAGGAGTGGGCGGAATTAGTTGCTAGTCAACTAGCCCAAATAACTACAATTGCAAATAAAATAAAATAACTGAAAATGAAAAGGTTGTGGAACTTATATGGAGAGAAATGTATTTACTTAGATTTCCTTACTCCCTAACTATCTTTTACCGGTTTCTTAGTGTGTATTAATTGGGTGGATGACGGGGGTATTCCTTAATACCAATCGTGGGGTGGCGTACGTACTTCCCCAACTCTACAAGCTCCTACTTCACTCCTATGTCGAGCCGGCTAAGAAGCTCCTAACATGGGATCACTAGAATTCGCTCATGCTTTAAATACAACCATAAAAACCTTAGTACGCATTGGTTCATGCTTCTTAAGAAGTTCAAGCAAGTTACCGTATAGGAGGTTAGCCAGTTTTCTTAAGCCTAACATCGATGAACAATCATCCAATACAATTAATAACACACCAACAACCAATAATCAATAGTTAGGTTTCATTAGATCTAAGCAAACACAAGATAAATCTAGCCTAGCATGTTAAATAAAAGACAAGAACAAGATATAATCAAACAACACATAGACATATTGAATGATTAATTGATTACTTATCTTCAATTGAACATGGGAGATCCAAGGGTATAAAACCCTTAAAAATGGCAGAAAATTCGTCTTAGGGTTTCTCCTCACAAAGTTGCACACTAATGACTAAAAATTATGAAAATATATATAGGAAAACAGATCTGACGGCGTCACGTTATGGAGCTTGACGCCGTCACCTCGCCGCGTTTAGGGTTCCCGGATGGCCTTCTTGACGCCGTCCCTCTTTAATCCTCCAAAATCCGTTCTGGCCTATCAAGGGTTGACGGCCTTCTTGACGCCGTCCCCCTTTAATCTTCCAAAATCCACTCTGGCTTATCAAGGGTTGACGGCGTCACAATTGTGCTTGACGCCGTCACAGGTACTTTTCAGCCGATTTTGAGACTTTGTCGTTTTCTTCACTTTTATGCTCCAAAAACGTCCAAAATGCTTCCTTTTCCAGATTTCTTCTCCAAAGTACCTAAAATGACAAAAGGAACGATTTAGGGCAATATTTGATCAAATAAATACGATTTAGGGCTTAAATGACCCCCTAAAAGCGGTACACTTTTCGCTTCATCATTCCTCTTAACGTACTTCGTCACAATTGGGTTCACTCCAACACGTGATGAACTCGAACTACCTGCAACATAACTCTGTAGAAAACACAATATATGTTAGTATAAGAGCATAAGAACCAAGGCTACATGATTAAGAAGTCCAAAAACTCGTTTTCAAAATTTTCATTTTTAATTTACCGAGCCCTCCATTCGATCGGTATTGGATACAAACGAATCAGATGGAGTAAAATAACCTACCCAACCGATCGGTATCACCCCGCAACCGAATCGGTTGTGGCTTACTGTGAAATTCTTTTTTCTCTTCGACTTCAAATCAATCCTGTCAATTCCTACTCCTTCATATCCTGCATTTGAACAATGATAGTGGTTTCTACATATACCATTCATCCCTATAACAATCCATAACATATTCGCATGATTTCTCACTTAATCCTAGAACACAAGAACACTACCAAATCCAAACTCCTCAATTGGTGTTCTAATCCACAATGTACTATCCTAACATCACTAATTAACAACTAAATAACATCTGGGAATAATCAATTGCAACCTAGATCAATTCAAAGTTTTTACCCAATTCAATCCAAAAATTCAATCAATTAATTCTTCCTTAAAACTTAATCAATCAATCTAATTCTTTTTGCAATGAATTCCTCTATCATTTACCCATCTCTTCCAGAAAAAATTACATCTTAATTCGAATTCTATCAAAAATACCCAAATCTTGACCTAATTCAATTAATCCGAATTAAAACCTAATTAAAACAAATTGATGATGTTACTTACTTGTTTTGGTGCCATGGATTATCTACAAACACTTCTGCAACTCTTAATAAACTTCTAATGGTCGAATTTTGAAACCCAAATTTGGTGGATTGTGTGTGTGTGTTTTTACGATTTTTGAAATTCTGAGTTTATATATCAAACTCCATCCGATCCGTATTTGATCCAACCGATTCGGATTAAGTTTTCACAAAAACTTCACTTTTTCTCTTGTCAACACTTTGTGATACTTGTGATAGCAAGTGAAAGTGTTTTTTTTTTTCTTTCTTCAAAAACTTTATTTGTATATAAGAAAACTCCAACACACTTAGTCTACCAAATGGTGTCCAAAATCTATCTCTACTAATTCTAAAACAAAACTAACTCTAAAAATCTCAACTAAAAACATAACTTCATAATCATAAAACTTAATCAAAAGAAACAAAAGTCTTAACTTAAACTTAAGATAACTAGAATGCAAACTGTAAAATACTATAAATGCATAAAAATTAAAAAAGAAAACAAACAAGAAACTTAGCACAAGTGTTGTGCTTATTCTTCAAACTTCTTCACTTGATTTTTCTTTCACCCTTGGAAATATTCGTGCCTCAATATATCTTCATTTTGAAACTTCCTGGACAACTTCTGGTTAGTCTTTTGCGTTTTAAATTTCCTTGCAAAGTTCCTTCCGCCCGGGCAAACAACATCAAACTTTTCATGCCATTCTCCATCTCCTTCTTCCTTCTTGTAAACACTAGAACCTTCAGGTCTCCACTCCAAATTCTTTAGTTGGACCGGTAAAGATCCAAGAAAATCTGTCAACTTGTTAAACACAAAAACATTTTAAAAAGGATTATAGAAAGCCTCCATTGCTAGAGCTCTTTCCATCTCATCTTCAATATCAAAGTAAGTCGGAGCATGTAGCAAACTGCAAAAATCCCTATAATTAACAACGTTTAATTATATACTAATCTCCGTCATTATTTTTAATCACCATCTTTACGGGAAAATTTAAAATTTTCTTTATTATATTATTTTAACGCGGGAACAATATCATATAAATTACCAAATAACGGAACGAGCTTATACGCGAAATTACTAAAACAATTACACTAATATATAAACTTACACGGGCCAAATTTACTTCAACCCAACTCTTTTTCTGATCACTATTCACGCAGCCCAACAATAAAGCCCAATTCCCGTTTTCATTTCTAGTTCCAGTCAACATAGGTACTCCTCCAATTCACCTCATTTTATTTTGATTCTTAAACGAGACTTGTACATATTATTGTACCTCTTATTTATCCTCCTAGCCAACAAATAGGATGCCAAATATTAGCTCGAGATATGAACGTTGGAAATTATCCATTTAGCACCAAATCGATATATATAAAAATTCACAAACTTAACCGTTTTGAACCATGCTAGTTTCTACTTGTTTCTATCATTTCTCTTAGCTCGAATACATATCATTGAAAGTATTTATCACTCATGATCTCAATGTTATACGCTAGAAGCTAGTTTTTGAACTTGTATTATTCTAGTCGACATATATGGGCACAACTCAATTCCCATTTGATTTCCCTCACTCTCACAACCCTTAAAGTCCTCTCCATGTCAGTAAGAATCCCTCAAGGTCCTCAAATATCTCTGCCATGAATAGAAGAAACATGTGAGAATGTTTTATGAAACTTTATATAACACATACGTATTACATATATACGTATAGCATGTTTCCACCTTCATCACCTCTTTCCCTCAACTCTCTAATACATTTCTACATCTTCTTTGATCAGTAGAAAACTCACAAAGGACCAGAAACAATCTCCACATTCCATTCCTAGTTCATTCAAAAAGATGGGTATATATATACAAATCGTATATATTAGTTATGGTGAATTGTTAATCGTTCCTTGTGTTCTAGCCATCTCACTCGACTCCCTACCACCCTAGAGGTGTAGTAAGTTGTCTCAAACTCTCTTGAATTCATCTCGTACGTTATTTCATCATATATTATTCATATTCGAACGTATTAAATACGTGTTAATAAATACATATGTTATTGTTGAAACGTTTAGATGCATACATATAAACTAGCTTCAAGAACTCTAAAACATCCTCATGTAATGTATATTAGCTCAAATGAAGTCAAATCGAATCATATTTAAACACTAGTCAAACCGGGTACATAGAAAATTTTCTAAGTATTAATACATGTGAAAAATCACTCGAACAACCCTATTCATGACTCATTAATTCATAAATTTCACAAGTAACATATATATGTTTTTGTTTATGTCGACTCACGACCCAGCTGTCTACAACTTTTATCTTTTGTGAATATACCCATAAGCTCGAATAAGCTCTAAAAACATCACAACTTATAAGCTAGTCGACTGCTCTCAACACTTAGAATATTTTTAGTGTTTTTCAGATTTAAATGTTGCGACTAGCTCAACTCAAGCCCTATTTAAATTCGATTTGCACAAATAACGACCATATATTTTTGCACTTGTTGATAGACCACCTAGCTAACTACAACTTTCGTATAAATAATTTGTAAATATAATCACACCTAGACACTCTAAATCGAGCCAAGTTAATCGCTAAAACCATAACTAAATCTATTAACTAAAAACGACATGGGTTGTTAAGCCCATTAAGCTGTTTTTAAGCTCTAGGGATAAGCTTGCTTATCTAGGCTTTTTGATATGAAAATAGAACATGAAAAATGATATTTTTGATGAGCTCAACTCGTCTCACGGTGTACGGATTTTAAAACGTTATTGGGCCTATTAAGTGGCTCGTTAAAAGCCCATAAGACGAAAAATAAGCTATAGGTCATATAAGCAGTTAAAATAAGCTTAGTTAAACTTGAATAAGCCTTGAAAATTTAATATAAATTTTCCCTATAATTTTTGCACAATTGGACTAAAAATGTAATTCGAAATCACATAGAGGGACTAAAACTGTCAACCGAGTAAAACATGGTCTGAAAATGTAAAAACATAATCATTAGGGTATCAATTGATATATTATCATATTCCAAGCTCAGAATGCTATATTGGACAAGTTGTGGACTTTAAATGTAAATTATGTTTAATAAAGGACTAACGGTGCAACGCTAATGCCGTTAGAGTAAAAAGAGTAAAAACTAGAAAAGGACAAGGACCAACATATTATATTTGTCATTCTTATTTTATTTTCCATTTTACGTTATCCCATCACGTCACGTGCATTTTGTATATTTCATTTACTTATTATTAACGTTACGTTAATTATATATATATAACGAGATTTTAAACGATTTAATTGTACGTTTCGAGGAAATGATATTTTGGAATATGTGACATAAAAACAAGATAATATTATATGAAATATATTATTTTTAAACTTTAGGCATTTTAAGCATATCACATTCTCACTCTAACGATCGAATCGTTATTCGTTCTCGTTATCAATTCCACCGTTCGTATTTGGTCAGATTCTTAGACTTCCTTTATATTCAGGTCACGTGCTGAAGACGTTTCCATAATCGTTCCCATAATCTTACTCGATTTCGTAATTCCACCTTGTCAGATACGCTCAAGGTGAGTCATAGCCCCGTTTTTACTCATTTATCAACTTTATAAACTCTTTGGGGGAGATATATACTAAATTACATATTTTTATTCGTATAAGTACGTTGAAAACTATCATGATTTATTTGGAAATATAACTCATATTTATATGTTGTGAATTACTCCTTGGGAGAAATAGATGTTTGTTTTACTAGCAAATGGCTTGTTTAACTTAAGCGCTGAATTCGGAAGATAGCATTTTCAAACTGCTTGTTGTAGCGTGATATTGGTTTTTAAGATAAACATTCAAGTAACATCATGAATGTACAGATCATTGTTATATGTTAATGCCAAACTTCAATGGAAATACTTGCTAGGAAAGAGCATAAGTACTTTAAGGTTCATCGTTACCTTGATATTGCCATAAAGCCCCTCTATCACGAGCCATTAATCACTGGTAAGTGAACGCGAATATAGTGGACAGCTTCAAAACCTGTTTGAGGTTGACAACCTATCCCACTAATACTCTGACGGAATGCCTTTGTGGCTAGTCGTATTAGTCGTGATGCACTATATTTGAGAACAATAGGAATTGGCAAATCACCTATTACTTCGAGGGCCATAACTCATGCCATTGATTTGGATTGTTTCTCCCTACCGAATTTCGGTACTGTTAACATTTTACGTGTCATGAGGCTTAGAGCAATATAATTATATATATGTTTTCATATATATTTAGATACAGCTGTATTAAGAATTTCATCAGACCTTGAATTATAGATCTCATGCATAACATCATTGGTTGAATTATAGATCTCAGGCATAACATCATTGGTTCCATCTTATGATTAGTATTATGATCCAGTACTTGAACTTAACTGAATACATATATGATTTATTTGTGGTTATATTCAACATCTCTCATTACTTGTTTCATCACTGTTAGTATTTATTACGGTTATTACTTCGCTTTTGAAATCATTGAATTGAATTATTTATCAATACTTGAAAACGTATTTCGAATATCACGTCATCTCTGAAATTACTGAAAACTGAACGTTTACTCATATTTGAATTTATTTCAAATATTACGATATAATCTTGAATTCATTGAAATAAATTGTTTTCTATTAAACTCTATGAACTCACCAACCTTTGTGTTGACACTTTAAGTATGTTTATCTCAGGTAATTAACGGAGCAGGACAAGACACGGAGCGGGCATTATGTACTCTGATAAATTAAATGGTGTAAAAATCAAATATGTCATTCTTTCTAAAATATCAAACCCTTTCATGGGATTTACAAATCAGATATTTCACCTTTATATCAAAAGTATTATTTGAATGACAAATAGCTTTCAAAATGCCTCTTTCGAGCCGTTTTCTATAATTATGACTTTGATCCTCACCGTAACACCCTAATTACTATTCCGCTGCTTTAACCTAATTTTGGGGGTGTTACAGATTGGCATCAGAGCTAGAGTTATAGAGAACTAAATGTTTTCAAACATTAAACTATAACTACATTTTCAAAATGAATGATTTTACACCATACCATTTTACGCCCTCCGTGTCTGCAGATTGCCGTGCTCAATACATTACCTATTAAGATTATTTTACAATAATCTTTCTATGCTTGATAGTTACTCTCACATACTTCATTATTTCGCATTTACCGTTACATCTTTAACGTACGAATTACTTATAATTATTATTTTCGGATTACTACCGTATCATGTCTTCCAAACCTGTTGATATTACCAAAACTGCTCTTCATACTACTCGTACATCACCTACTTACTCACCCTTACGTCAGAGACTCAGGAGAGCTACTGAATCTTATTCAGATGAGGAATTGATTGGTTGTCTGACGACATTCAAGGTTGGACAGAATTTACGCCAAGAAACGATTTGGAAAGATGTTGAGCCAAATTCTCCATTACCTGACGCTTCAGATTTCTCAATACCATACATCTCAGACGATATGTCTTTACCTAATTCCCCTGACTATAATTTAAACCCTCGTGATTCAATATGGAATCTTCTTTATCAATAAGCCAGCACTCTAGACATTCACACTGAACAGTTGGAAGAGTTACAACCATTATATTTTGAATGGTACGACTGTAACATTGACACTCTGTTCAGAAGAGCCGATGCCAATAGATGAGCATGTTCCAGGAACGCTTCTCAGACATGAAAGCTGCACAACTAGAACTTGAGGCAGAAGTTAAACACCAACGTCAAGGACGTAACTGAACTTAAGTTCATATGTATCGTTGATGTACCCACTAAACCAAATAGTTTTTGGTTAGTGTTAACGTATTTTCCAATAATCCTGAAATTCTAAGAACTTGTAACGACCTTTAATCAATAACAACCTCCTTTTGTTATATCTCAACGTGGTGAACAAATTCTTTCTATTATACTCTATCATGATGCTAAGCATGCATGAAATGACTCCCCATACCATCATACAAAATCTCACCATTTGTTACTCTCTTTGGTATACAAATGACTTCACACAAATCAATGGAGCATTAATAAGGGACCTTGTATCGTTTGTTTTGCATAAACAATCAATCAAGTTGTTAATACTATGTTGTGTACAGTGATTATATCCAGACCTATCATGATATTACCTATGATGATTATGATTCCTTAAGCATGCCATAATCAGGCCAAAACCATAGAAATATCTAAGACAAATTTCGGAAGAAAACTTGATGAATGAAGAGAAAGTTGCTGAACTTCAGCTTTTGTAGATGAATAAGTTTTTTCCTTAGCAATCCCATACCAAAAATTGAGCATTTATCTACGATATTACCCAGACATATCGTAATGTTATGATTCTCAATTGGTTATGATTTCATATGGTGACTACATTAGTAAAGACTAGTATACAAATACCTTGTTACTCGAATTATTCTAACATGGCCAGTTAAGTGGATTTTTTAATCCGTGTTTCTTGGGGTATTGATAGAAGATGGCCAGCATAAGCAGTATAATTACCCCTCTAGCACCAAGCACAACTAGGACTCCTAAAGATATCCAGATGTTAGTAACCAACATCGTTGCAGTAGTACTCAAAGTGACTACAGTAGTTCGTCCTAGTAGCAACAATATAGCCACAGGAGAAAAGAAAACGACTACGTCAATTATAAGCATACCTATAAAAGTTTCACGGGTCGTAGACCAACTTATCTTAAGAGTACAATAAGAGTGACTGAATCTACCATCACTATTACCAAAGGATTTCTAGACCAAAGATTTAAACGGGACACTTCAAGAATCAGTGCTCAACTCAGAATACCATTTAGAACAAAAAGGCCAGTGGAAGAGAATGGAAACTCTTTAGAACCTCAATAATGTCAAGGGATGACACCTATGTTTAAACAGAAGAAAAATTCCTGTTATAGAAGAATAAACTCTAGTTTAAAACTTTCTAAGTTGTATTTCCTTACCTTAGGTACGATGGATGTAACCTAAGTGTAATAACTATCTTTCCACCATATGAAAGCTTTGTCTTGTAATATTTCCATAATAATCATAACCTAAGTCTATTTTCAATTTCTATTCCATTTACCCTATTCATAGTCGTTACGTAACTATACCTTAGAAATTTGATTAACATCATTTCTGACCGAACAATAGATTATTACCACCTTGTAAGATTTTCACCTGAACCCTAAGTTTATACCAAAGATATCCTATTATCACCTTAGAAATTCCTGACTCATCATCATAGTATGAACAAAAAATTTCAAATTCTTTTGGAAAAATAATTATGTTGTTATTTTACAAAAACAATACATTGAATACCCTCTAAAACTTTTTAAGAAACATAAATACCAATGTGGCTGAACCAAACATCACATCATTTGGTCCTCAATTATACATAGCCTGATCAACTATGTCTAATTTAGGAAGAATCATGTCATAAATGGAACATTTATCTTTTCAAATAACAATCTTCATTCAAAAGCAAAATCTTGAGACAAAATAAACTTTTCATAAACATCACTTTTGACAAACCTCAAATAAATGTCTACACATATTACCCATCATTTTTATTATAGGAATTCGAGAAAAGTACAAGCATTAGAAATCTAAGAGTTCACAAAGACTTATGGAAAACACAAATAGCGAGAATTTTATTAGAAACCACGGAAATTAATACATAGAGATATAATTAGCATCGAAAGTGCTAATGTTACAAAGATTACAATAAAAGACATATAATCGCCAATAGATCCTAAACATAAAGACGAATAAGTTTTATTTCACATTTATTGAGGATTACATAGAAACATAACAAGGGCTCATTATAACAACCCTAGCTCGAGACTACTATCCCCACATCTTATCCACGGCAAGGGCTAGAACCGTGAGGATTACGACGAACGATAACAATACGGCCAAGAATTCGGAGTTTTCATTGGGGAAATAAGCCAAGTAGATGGCGGAAATAACGATATACACAATCGCTAGCATAGTGATGAGGTGCAGCATTTTTGAGATGTGAAATGAGAGGAAATGGTTGGTGGAAGAATAGGAAATTAAGTTGGGTATTTATAGGCTAAAAATCTAGCCGTTAGAACCAAAACTAGCCGTTGGGGGCACTATTCATGACCGTTGATATTTACTGTTCAGTAGCCGTTAAATTTCCACTATTCCTGACCGTTATTTTCACTATTCACAGCCCTTGGATTCATTAGTTGCAACCTTTGAAGTTATATTCATCTAGTTCGAATAAATCTAACGAGATTTCGTTTCCTTAATTTTCGGATGGAAATCTCTCGACAACCCTTTTTCCATAACCACTTACCCTAGTAATCACTTTAAACTTGAATTTCGGGACGAAATTCAGAATGACAAGTGGGTACTGTAGCAAACTGCAAAAATCCCTATAATTAACAACGTTTAATTATATACTAATCTCTGTCATTATTTTTAATCACCATTTTTACCGGAAAATTTAAATTTTTCTTTATTATATTATTTTAACGCGGGAACAATATCATATAAATTACCAAATAACGAAACGAGCTTATACGGGAAATTACTAAAACAATTACACTAATATATAAACTGACATGGGCCAAATTTACTTCAACAAAACTCTTTTTCTGATCACTATTCACGCAGCCCAACAATAAAGCCCAATTCCCCTTTTCATTTCTAGTTCCAGTCGACATAGGTACTCCTCCAATTCACCTCATTTTCTTTCGATTCTTAAACGCGACTTGTAAATATTATTGTACCTCTTATTTATCCTCCTAGCCAACAAATAGGATGCCAAATATTAGCTCGAGATATGAACGTTGGATACGTTTTCTAAGACCAAAGTTATTATCCATTTAGCACCAAATCGATATATATAAAAACTCACAAACTTAACCGTTTTGAACCACGCTAGTTTCTACTTGTTTCTATCATTTCTCTTAGCTCGAATACATATCATTGAAAGTATTTATTACTCATGATCTCAATGTTATACGCTAGAAGCTAGTTTTTGAATTTGTATTATTCTAGTCGACATATATGGGCACAACTCAATTCCCATTTGATTTCCCTCACTCTCACAACCCTTAAATTCCTCTCCATGTCAATAAGAATCCCTCAAGGTCCTCAAATATATCTGCCATGAATAGAAGAAACATGTGAGAATGTTTTATGAAACTTTATATAACACATACGTATTACATATATACGTATAGCATGTTTCCACCTTCGTCACCTCTTTCCCTCAACTCTCTAATACATTTCTACATCTTCTTTGATCAGTAGAAAACTCACAAAGGACCAGAAAAAATCTCCCCACTCCATTCCTAGTTCATTCGAAAAGATGGGTATATATATACAAATCGTATATATTAGTTATGGTGAATTGTTAATCGTTCCTTGTGTTCTAGCAATCTCACTCGACTCCCTACCACACTAGAGGTGTAGTAAGTTGTCTCAAACTCTCTTGAATTCATCTCGTATGTTATTTCATCATATATTATTCATATTCGAACGTATTAAATACGTGTTAATAAATACGTATGTTATTGTTGAAACGTTTAGATGCATACATATAAAGTAGCTTCAAGAACTCTAAAAGATCCTCATGTAATGTATATTAGCTCAAATGAAGTCAACTCGAATCATATTTAAACACTAGTCAAACCGGGTACATAGAAAATTTTTTAAGTATTAATACTTGTGAAAAATCACTCGAACAGCCCTATTCATGACTCATTAATTTGTAAATTTCACAAGTAACATATATATGTTTTTGTTTATGTCGACTCACGACCCAGCTGTCTACAACTTTTATCTTTTGTGAATATACCCATAAGCTCGAATAAGCTCTAAAAACATCACAACTTATAAGCTAGTCGACTGCTCTCAACACTTAGAATATTTTTAGTGTTTTTCAGATTTAAATGTTGCGACTAGCTCAACTCAAGCCCTATTTAAATTCGATTTGTACAAATAACGACCATATATTTTTGCACTTGTTGATAGACCACCTAGCTAACTACAACTTTCGTATAAATAATTTGTAAATATAATCACACCTAGACACTCTAAATTGAGCCAAGTTAATCGCTAAAACCATAACTAAATCTATTAACTAAAAACGACATGGGCTGTTAAGCCCATTAAGCTGTTTTTAAGCTCTAGGGATAAGCTAGCTTATCTAGGCTTTTTGATATGAAAATAGAACATGAAAAATGATATTTTTGATGAGCTCAACTCGTCTCACGGTGTACGGATTTTAAAACGTTATTGGGCCTATTAAGTGGCTCGTTAAAAGCCCATAAGACGAAAAATAAGCTATAGGTCATATAAGCAGTTAAAATAAGCTTAGTTAAACTTGAATAAGCCTTGAAAATTTAATATAAATTTTCCCTATAATTTTTGCACAATTGGACTAAAAATGTAATTCAAAATCACATAGAGGGACTAAAACTGTCAACCGAGCAAAACATGGATTGAAAATGTAAAAACAGAATCATTAGGGTTTGGAAGTGGGAAAAGATCACGATGGATTTCATAACTAATTTGCCAAGGACGAAAAAGAAGAACAACACGATTTGGGTCATAGTAGATCGCCTAACCAAGAGTGCTCACTTCATTTCGATTAGAGAGAATATGCCCTTTCATAAGCTAGCTAAGATCTATGTCAATGAGATAATTGCACGTCACGGAGTGCCCATTTCTATAGTCTCCGATAGAGACGGACGTTTCACGTCCAACTTTTGGCAAGATTTCCAAAAAGAGTTAGGCACGAAACTTCATATGAGCACGACCTTTCATCCTCAAACCGATGGGCAAAGCGAGAGGACGATTCAAACTTTGGAGGATATGTTACGAGCGTGTATGATTAACTTTGGAGGCAATTGGGACGATCACTTGCCTTTAGTGGAATTCGCTTATAACAATAGTTATCATGCGAGTATAGATATGCCACCCTATGAAATGGTTTATGGTAGGAGGTGTAGAACACCTGTGTGTTGGGAAGAAGTCGAAAGAAGGGAATTGGCGAGCACAGATGTAGTGTTGGCTACAACGGAAAAGATAGAAATGATTCGTGCAAGACTTAAAGCGGCACAAGATAGGTGGAAAAGCTATGCCGATAACCGAAGAAGACCAATCAAATTCGAGGTAGGTGATTTGGTTATGTTAAAGGTTTCCCCGTGGAAAGGTGTTTTTAGGTTCAAAAACAAAGGGAAACTTAGTCCTCGGTTTATAGGACCATTCAAAATCTTGAAACGAGTAGGCGAGGTAGCATATGTGTTGGATTTGCCCGAAGAAATGAGAGGTATTCATAATACCTTTCATGTGTCATATTTAAGGAAATGCTTGGCGGACGAGTCGAGTGTGGTCACCTTAAACGACATCGAAATTGATCCGGAGTTGCTTTCTCAAGAAGATGAGCCGGAGGCTATACTAGGAAGGAAGGTGAGGCAATTAAGAAACAAAGAAATTCCGTTAGTGATGAGACGAAAAGTGTACCGCTTTTAGGGGGTCATTTAAGCCCTAATTCTTGATTATTTGATCAAATATTGCCCTAAATCGTTCCTTTTGTCATTTTAGGTACTTTGGAGAAGAAATCTGGAAAAGGAAGCATTTTGGACGTTTTTGGAGCGAAAAGTGAAGAAAACGGCAAAGTCTCCAAAAATCAAGCTGGAAACAGAGCTTGACGGCGTCACGCTTTGTAGGTGACGGCGTCACGTACTGGCAAAAGGATGAATATGAATTTACACATGACGCGCCAGAAGGTTTTGTGACGGCGTCACGTGTTAATGGATGTAGGCCGTCAAGTGTTAAGTTAAAGAGAGACGGGCCAGAGGATTTTTGAAGGTGACGGCGTCAGGATCATAGACCTGACGATGTCAGATGATATAGAGTGACGGCGTCAAAGTATTCTTACACGAGAAGGAACCTTAGTGAAACCGTCACATGCTGATCAAGACAATCACAACTTACGCGCGGAGTAGCTGTCACTGTTTTGGCCATAAAATCTTCATACGAACTCGGATTTGGGTGATTCAAAAGGCCACGCGAAGAGGACGAAAAGATCTACAATTTGGTGAAAATGGGAAGTTGACGCCGTCAAGTGTATGGGCTGACGCCGTCAGATCGGGCCGACAGAAAGTTATATATAAATATAACCTTATAACTTCATTATTGGTAAGCCCTAAACCCTAAGTCCGATTCTAGGGTTTAGGTAGGTGTTTTTCCAGCAACTTAGAGGGTTTCAATCACTTCATAAACATCAAATATTGGTTTGTTGATTCTAACTTAATTATGTCTTTCATTATTGTGGTTGTTTGCCCTTCATTGATCATGCTTTGCTAATTCACCTTGTTTCTACTTATGATTGTGTGAAACTTGTATATAATTAATTAGATCTTATTGATTCCTTGTTGATGTATGTGTCTATCGTCATCAATAAAGGTGTGACACTTCAATAGATCTAATTGGTTTAGCTTATAATTCTTGTTTCCTATTGTCTCTTGTTTGATTGGGTGATATCGATGTTAGGCTTAAGAAAACTGGCTAACCTCCTATACGGTAACTTGCTTGAACGTCTTAAGAAACATGAACCAATGCGTACTAGGTTTATTTGGTTGTATTTAATGCATGAGCGAATTCTAGTGATCCCATGTTAGGAGCTTCTTAGCCGGCTCGACATAGGAGTGAAGTAGGAGCTTATAGAGTTGGGGAAGTACGTACGCCACCCCACGAATGGTATTAAGGAATACAACCCGTCAATTAAAACAAGGTGTGACAATTCAATAGGTAGAATTGGATAGCTAGCAAGGAGTAATACATCATAGGTAGATACGCTTCACTTCCCTTGTAGAACCCTAGTTTACTTTCCTGCACATTAGTTTAATTAGTAGCTTTTGGGTTAGTTGATTAGCAACTAATTCCGCCCATTTTTCCAAAACCAGAGATTTTTACTTGCTTTCCATAAAATATAAAAATACAAAAAGAATCATCCCTCACCTCTAGACCTAGTAGATAAATTTCAATCCTAACGAACACTATTCTTTGAGTTGAACGATCAATCCCCCGGTACTTGCCACTTCACTATACTACATCGGTCAGGTACACTGACTGGTGGGGATTGCAAACTTCTCAAGATCCCTTGAGAGGTAAAACCTGTTGTAAGGTCGCAAAACCACGCATCAAGTTTTTGGCGCCGCAGCCCATGGAGTAGTTATTGCTTAGGTTGAAATTTATTTTTATTTGGTCTACTCATTAGATTCCTATCTAGTGAGATTTTTATTTTCTTTTTATTAGCTTTCTAGTAGTCTATCTTTTCTTTGTTTCTTTGTTCGTAAAAACCTTTCCATTGACTCTTCCGTTCACCAATATGGAGTACGCGAACCCACCATACTACCGACCACGAAATCCATTTGCCCCTAATGACATCTTGATGTTCAACCAATATCGAGATGAACCCATATATGATGCATGGACTCATTTTAAAAACTTACTCCGAATAGTCCCTCATCATAGCTTCGATTTAGCATCCCTAACC
The DNA here is from genome assembly GCA_021014915.2 of Artemisia tridentata subsp. tridentata. Classification (NCBI taxonomy): domain Eukaryota; kingdom Viridiplantae; phylum Streptophyta; class Magnoliopsida; order Asterales; family Asteraceae; genus Artemisia; species Artemisia tridentata. The sequence continues at coordinate 113,337,451 of CP139507.1, forward strand.
CAAATTTTTTACGATCGTGTCGACCGATATGACCAAATGTGCATTAACGATTTTGCCAATAGGGACTTTAGGGAATTAAATGCTGAAGAAGCATGGGATACCATAGAAGATTGTGCCCAATATTATTATAGAGTAGACAACCCAACAAACGTTAGTATAAGTCAATTGACCACAAATTTCAAGGATCATGAAACATGTTTGTTTGGGGATGAGGGTAGAGTTGAGCCACCTAGTTGCATGTCATGGTTAGGCACTACCATAATACAGGATGAACACATAGGTGATCTTGACACAAGGAATGATGAGGTAAGTAACATAAGCCCGCTAAATACCCCACAAGTCCTACCATCATTTGAGGCACACACACCGCCCGTGACTTACCCGGAAGAAGTAGAAGTGACTTTAGGAATCCCAATGGAGGTAGAACCCTTGGACCAAGCACAACTAGAGGATATAGGTTTGAACACTTTTAGTGATGACCTTACTCTTAGTTCTAGGGAATTTCCTAGTGTTGATGAACCGGAACCTCAACCTTTACACAACTTTCCATCCTTAGATTTACATCTAGGAGACAAAAGAGGAACCCACCCACCCATCAACCCTTATTATCCGGGTAGTTTTAGGATGAAGGAAGCCATTCACTCACCCCCTTCACCTCACGTGGCATATTTCCACCCTAAGGGTGTGTATCGCTACTTTCACCCGCACTTAATCCTAAGTGTAGGGAAAACCTCCCCTATTTTTGTTAAATAAGGGTAGAGTCAGGCTCGTGACTCGAACAAAAACAAGCGCTTCTTGGGAGGCAACCCAAGCTTTATTTGTTTAATTGTTTGATGTTTTTATTTTATTTGTTTGTTTGTGTCATATATGCTTAATCATAATTGTTTAATTTTCATGTTTCGAATAATTTGTGAAAATGCTTTATCTTGTTTTTAACCTCGTCTTAATTGCATATAAAGGTATTTTACAAAAAGATAAGTGTAGGGAAGCTTATATTTTGTTAAAAAGGACGAAATTCGAACATGAAAAATTCACAATTTATGATTAGCATATATACTATCTTGTTTATGTGTCAATACTTGTGGACATGTTTTATGAGTCCCTATTTGTAAGTCATCCCGCAAGTATCCTATCCTTTTATTGCTTTGTTTTGTTTTTATTTCTAAGTCTGGAAATACATCTAGTTGTGGTTTTTCTTTGTTCGGTTTGATGCTTTGGTTTTTGTGTTTGTTGGTTACAGGTATTATTGGATAAGAAGATGTACGTGCAACACATCAAGAGGATGATTATATTTCTGGAGTGAAGCTTATCATGTTCATTCTCTTGGAGGGAGATTTAACCATATTATCACATCATCCATACCGAGCGAATCAGGGGAGTATTAGTTTCTTCCATTCTCATTTATTTTTACTTTTACATCTTTTGTCTAGAACATTGGGGACAATGTTCGGATTAAGTGTAGGGAGGGTAAATTAGGATGCCTTAGAAACTACAACTTCGCTTGATTTTTGTTTTGTTTAATAGTGAATGTGTATTAAAGCCAAGAGAAATATTGGTTAGGGCAATTTTAGCACCAAATTTAAAATTTTTTACAACATATAGGAGTGAAACTTTGATTTTAATAAGCGTCTCATGGATAGGGAATTGTATGACTAGCACAAAAACCATACCACTCAAAAATTTCAACCCCAAATATGTGAGGTTCGCCTTTAGATCTTTAGGAAAAAGCATTCATTGTTGGTGCTTATGAGTGTACCGGTAGTTTATAGATTCTAGAACTTGCGTTTGTGATGCATACCGAGACCGCTAGTGAGACTACATTCGTGTAGTTAGGATTGACTACATGATAAGAGGCATTAGGATTAACCCATTGTTTTACACTTGTTTTTTTGTTATAATTACTTTGGCTACATTGGTCAAGTAATTCTCCCACACCCTTTGCGTTGTACCCATTTTTGGTACACGATACCCCTAGTACACCCCTCAGAGCCTATTTTTTCGTTTCGACCTTTAAGCATTTTACTTAAAGGAAGAATTTGTTTACACCCCACTTAAATGTACACCCAAATCGCCTTAGCCTACCTTGTGTGCACTCATCTTTAGTGCATTATTGTGACAACATTTGTTTAAACCCTTAGTTAATTATCTAATTGATTACATGGTTGCTAAGTCGAGTCATATCCTTGTACATATTGTTTTGGGACGATTGGGACTCATGGGTAAAGTACTAGTGTAATGGAGTAATGGGGAAGAACAACATTATTACCCCCATATGTACGTTAATATTTTAAAGTACTCCAAATGTTTCAATTATCTTGATTCGAGTCATTAGAATAATTTTATGTAAAGTATGTAAAAGTTCAAGTGTAGGGATGGTACAAAGAATCCCTAGTGATGTATCGTTTTGGATGGTAGGGCAAGAGTGTATGCAACAAAAAAAAAAAAAAAAGTGAAGAAAAAGCATACGGACTACCATCCGCCTCTATCTTTTATTTATGTTTTGTTTTGTTTTATGTTTATTAGTTCGTGATTAGTTTAAGTTGAGTCGAGTCTTGGCTTAGCAACGCCTCATTCTACATGTAATTGACCAAGATGATTGACTTGCCACCAGTAAAAATATCCTTATCCAACAAACCGTGTTTTCCTTATCCCTACACCTAACGTTACAACCCTTAAAAGACCTCTTTGATAGTTTATCCTAGGTGCTTACGCCAATGTGGTGGAGGTTTTGATCCTTTCCCAAGCCTATGGTAATCTATTTGCTATGACAGGTAATGAGTGATATTTCTCCATTTTCATATATAAATTTACAACACCCGAGAGATGAGAGTATCCAAACACTTAATGTGAGGTGCTAGTGTATAATTTCCGTGCTTGTTTTGACTAAGGTGGAACGATCATTTGTTGTAATTACTTTTATATTAATGTTAAATGACCCCTAACTTGTATTTTGATTGGTGGAAAAGCTCATTTGCTTGAGGACAAGCAAATCCCAAGTGTAGGGATATTTGATGAGACGAAAAGTGTACCGCTTTTAGGGGTCATTTAAGCCCTAATTCGTTATTATTTGATCAAATATTGCCCTAAATCGTTCCTTTTGTCATTTTAGGTACTTTGGAGAAGAAATCTGGAAAAGGAAGCATTTTGGACGTTTTTGGAGCGAAAAGTGAAGAAAACGGCAAAGTCTCCAAAAATCAAGCTGGAAACAGAGCTTGACGGCGTCACGCTTTGTAGGTGACGGCGTCACGTACTGGCAAAAGGATGAATATGAATTTACACGTGACGCGCCAGAAGGTTTTGTGACGGCGTCACGTGTTAATGGATGTAGGCCGTCAAGTGTTAAGTTAAAGAGAGACGTGCCAGAGGATTTTTGAAGGTGACGGCGTCAGGATCATAGACCTGACGATGTCAGATGATATAGAGTGACGGCGTCAAAGTATTCTTACACGAGAAGGAACCTTAGTGAAACCGTCACATGCTGATCAAGACAATCACAACTTACGCGCGGAGTAGCTGTCACTGTTTTGGCCATAAAATCTTCATACGAACTCGGATTTGGGTGATTCAAAAGGCCACGCGAAGAGGACGAAAAGATCTACAATTTGGTGAAAATGGGAAGTTGACGCCGTCAAGTGTATGGGCTGACGCCGTCAGATCGGGCCGACAGAAAGTTATATATAAATATAACCTTATAACTTCATTATTGGTAAGCCCTAAACCCTAAGTCCGATTCTAGGGTTTAGGTAGGTGTTTTTCCAGCAACTTAGAGGGTTTCAATCACTTCATAAACATCAAATATTGGTTTGTTGATTCTAACTTAATTATGTCTTTCATTATTGTGGTTGTTTGCCCTTCATTGATCATGCTTTGCTAATTCACCTTGTTTCTACTTATGATTGTGTGAAACTTGTATATAATTAATTAGATCTTATTGATTCCTTGTTGATGTATGTGTCTATCGTCATCAATAAAGGTGTGACACTTCAATAGATCTAATTGGTTTAGCTTATAATTCTTGTTTCCTATTGTCTCTTGTTTGATTGGGTGATATCGATGTTAGGCTTAAGAAAACTGGCTAACCTCCTATACGGTAACTTGCTTGAACGTCTTAAGAAACATGAACCAATGCGTACTAGGTTTATTTGGTTGTATTTAATGCATGAGCGAATTCTAGTGATCCCATGTTAGGAGCTTCTTAGCCGGCTCGACATAGGAGTGAAGTAGGAGCTTATAAAGTTGGGGAAGTACGTACGCCACCCCACGAATGGTATTAAGGAATACAACCCGTCAATTAAAACAAGGTGTGACAATTCAATAGGTAGAATTGGATAGCTAGCAAGGAGTAATAC
>CP139507.1:114836964-114856974 GCA_021014915.2 Artemisia tridentata subsp. tridentata
AAAGCCATGAGAGCCATCTCAGTAGGTGCTGCTTCCTCCTCTTCCATAAAGCTCTAGTCAAATCCCAAACCATCAATGACCACCATAGCCTTTGAGCTTGAGTCAGTCATCTCCACTTCCTTGGTCTTGCTTCCAAAGCCTCTGCTCTTGCCATCTTGTTGTCTTGGCCTTCTGAACTCCTTTGAAAAATGACCCATCTTATGGCAATTGTAGCATTCAATCTTTGACTTATCATAACCAGCAGTATCATTGCTGTTTATGGTAATCTTCTTTCCAGTCCTCAGATGGAATTTCCTAGCCCTCATGCTAAGAAGAGATATTTGCCATTTAATATCCATTTCCTCCAGATCATCATCATTGATCTATTGAAGGTCTTCATAGGTCAACATGGAACCATTGTGCTGAGTATTCAAGAAAGCACAACAAGTTGTCTCATCCATAATGCCTTTAGTACTGCTTGATGTGCTGGCAGTACCAATATTTGAACTAGCAGTACCAACTGCTGCACCAACCTTCACTTCATCAGGACTTGAGTTACTAGGAGATGACATGAATGCCATGTTCCCAGTACTTGAGCTTGTTCCAGCAACCTTCTTCATATCTTGCTCCACTATCTTGAAATTGCTATACAAGTCTATCAAGCTCATAGATTCAATATCCGGCTTGTTCTTCCACACAACAACATGCATAGCCCATTCTGATGGTAGACTTCTCAGGAACTTTGAGTTGAGATCTTCCTGAGGTATCTCAATTCCAAGAATAGCAAGTTGGCTTACAAGCTTCTGAAGCCTGTTGAACATATGATCCAGTGATTCATTGCTTGTTGCTGAAAAGTTCTCAAATTGTTGCTTGAGAAGTGTCTTCTGAGTCTTTTTGGTGGCTTCATTCCCACTAAATCTTGCAACAATGGCCTCAAACAATGATTTGGCATCCTTGAACTTGCTAAAGTTCAAGAGTTGATCATTAGGTGTTGTCATCATAAGCATACTCCTTGCTTTGATGTCATTCTTCATCAGAACCCTTTCTTCTGCAGTCACTGGTTTTGTCTGCACGATTGTCACAAGTTTACCTTCTACAGTTGTTGTTGTGGTTGTAGGCTTGAATGAATTCCCTTCTTCTATGATTTCCCAAAGTGCATAGTCATGCACTTGGAAGAATTGTTCAATTCTTAACCTCCACATGTCGAATTCATTGGGCTTGAGCATTGGTAACTTTGCAGCAACATTGGTTGTAGATGTCTCCATGTCTATCTCTTATTCTTAATCAAAAGAGGATCTTCTAATTCAAAGTACCAAAACCTGGCTCTGAGACCACTTGAGGGGATCTAAACACACACCTTGTGTTAGAGATACTTTGAGTAATACTAACTAGCACGCGGAATTTACTAGTTAATACTTAGAAGATATTGTATATTGTATATGAATGGAACAGTGTATTTGTATTTGTATGAACAATGAAGACTTGAGAATAACCAAAACGATTCAATATTATTATTGATAATAATACGAGTGATCTCCTATCACTAGGGTTTACAACCTTGAATCTCTATAAAAAACAATCGTACATAAACTCTAACCTAGGATCTCCTTTTATAGAACAAGGAGTCCTTTACAAGATAACTATAATATCCGTATAACTCTAACTAAATAGGATATTCACTAAATCTTTTCTATACTTATCCTATTATACATATTCAGAACATAAGCAGTACAAACATCTTGTGCTACCAGTACTAACTCAGTTAGTACTGCTAGTGTAATCTTCAGCAGTCTTCAACTTAAGCTTATCAGTTTGTACTGTTAGGTTTAATTCCCAACAATCCTCCCCTAAACTTATGATTTCTCTCCAAATCACTAAGTTTCTTCGAATTAAACTTTGTAGATGATGGGGGGATTCTTCCAAACACTTCATCCTCTATTCTTCCTCAATGCTTATGTCTCTTCCTTTCATACTGATCAAATATTCTTTGAAGTAAATCTTTAACCACATCTGAATGTTCTTCACATCTGAGCTTTAAAGAGATCATCACTGCTAACACCTCATAACTCAAAGGATATTCCAATTCAGCTAATATGAATATATCTACTCCACTCTGTGTTGACAAATGATGTACATTGCATGAACTATAAAATTCCCATGATGTAGTCAGATCATAATAAGGAAAATTCCGATACACATCTGAAGGATCTGGTTCATACAATCTCTTGAACTCTACCTATAATTCTTGCTCTTTCACATCTGTCTTCTTCTTTGTATTGATCTTCTCTTGTACTAATCTCCACAGAGTATTCAAATCTTCTCTATCACAGATTCTTAACAGATTTCCAAAATTCTTGAACACTGTTGTCTCTCCACCAACTCTGGTAATATTCCATGCTTTTCCAAATTTGTCTCTGTAGATCTCCCAATCCATTATAGGATGTCTTGATTGAAGAGGGTCAACATGAAGAATTTCAGGAACAGTTACTAACATCTTGCTCATCTGATCTTGTGATAATTCCACTTTCTCTCCTTGAACTTCTTCTTTCTCAGTTTGTTCTTTCTGAGCAGTCTTAATCTTCTTTGAAGGTCTTCCTTCTGAATCCATAGGAAATTTAATTTGAGCTCCTCTGTATGCATTGTAGTACAAATACTCAATTTCTTCATTTGATTTTCCCTTTAATTGATATGCCTTCCAACCTGCTTGATTTCTCAGATACATCTTCATCCCAGCTATGATTTGTACTTTTGTTGGTTGTCTCTTTTTCTTCTGACTAGATCTAATACTCTCCATGATGTCATCTAAAGCCACTTCTTGATTCCTAGAATAAATAAAATCTGCAAGTATAGCTGATCTTGCTTGAATACTTAGACTCTCATCTGCAATCAACTCTAAGGCTCTTTATCTCATAACTGGATCAGTATTAATCTGATGTTGTATTTCCTCTTCAACTGATTCTTGTGCAATCATAGCATCAGAACTAATTCTATCTTTTTCCGTTCTCTGAGTCTCCATAAAGTCTGCAACTTCTTCTTCATGAACTTTTCTTGCTACTTCTTCATCAAAATCAATCTGTGCTTGTGTTATGGGCTTGATCTTCAATGGTTGTGGCTCATCTTCAACCAGAATACCTTTTCCTTTGTCTTTAGCAGTTTGTACTGCTACCTCAGCAGTTTGTACTGCTCCCATAGAACTTGTAGCAGTATCATGAATTTCTTCTCGATCTGCAAGATTTACCAACTATGTACCTTCTTCTAAGTCTACTTGCTCTGTAGCTTGAGAATTTCCCATATCATCATCATTACCACCAGAATTACCATCACCACCCATACCTGAAGTATCAAAATCCAATGTCCTCCCCTGAGTATCTGATCCTGTTCTTCTTGTTTTCCTCCCCTGTTTGGGAGAATCATCACCATCATCTTCTGAATCAAAATCCAAGAACCTTCTCCTAAAAGGTTATCCAAGAAGGAACAAGCTCAATTGGCACTTGATGAAGAATTGGCTCAGGAATTGGCTCAAAAGTTTCATGAAGAAGAATTGGATAGAGTTGCTGAGGAAGAAAGACTAGCTGAAGAAGCAAGATTGGTTGCTTATATGGTTGAAAGAAAGCTTCAAATAGAAGAGGAAGAGAGAGCTGCTCAGGTTTTAGCAGATCAGAGAATGGCTGAAGAGTTACAAGCTGAAGAAAGGGCAAGGTATACTCCAGAAGAACAAAGTTCAGCTATTAATGACTTATTGGAGGAAATCTGAAAGAAGCAAAACAAGAAAAAGTCTTATAAGAAGAAAATTCCTTCAAGAAGTGAGCAATTAAGGTGTATGAAGAACTTCCTAAAGCATCAGGATTACTGGAAGGAGAGTTATTTTAAAGGAATGACTAATGAAGAAATTGAGAGGTCTTATATTGAAGCCTACACAAGAATTCAGAAGCCTTCAGATCCAAGGTTTATTATTGAAACTGAGCCCAGTAAAGGTGTAAAAAGAGGTGTAGAATTATTGGAGTCTGAAGAGGCAAAGAAACAAAGGACTGAGGAGGAATCAGTTCGGGAAGAGTCTGCTGAGGAAGAAGCAGAGAAAGAGGAGAAAACATTGACTGATGAATAGATACACAATATGATAGTAGTAGTTCCTGAATCTCTCAACATTGATCCACTCCAATCCAAGCATCCAATCATTGATTGGTAAGTATACACAGATGGAAGGATCAAGGGGTGGAAGATCATAAGGGTAGGAGAAAAAACTGAAGTGCACAAATTCTTTGAAGACATGCTTAGATCTTTTGACAGAGATGATTTGGATAAATCATGGAGCTTAGTTAAAGAAAGATTTAAGACTTCAGATCCTACAGATGACAAAGATAAGGAACTATGGGTTGAGTTGAAGAGGATATATGAACCTGATGGAGGAGAAGCTATTTGGAGGTTTCAAGCTCCAATTGCAGAAATAACATGGAGATTATTTGATTCTTGTGGTGTTCACAGGATTTCTACCAAATCTGGATTGGAAATTTATATGTTGGTAGAAAAAGATTATCCTCTCAGAGCAGCAGTTTTATTGGCTTTGGTATGTTCAACACTTAAGGTTGAAGGTGACTCAGAGATGGCAGATGAGCTAATCAGAAAGATATTTCAGCTTGCAGAACAAAGAAAAGCACAAACTAAAAGATTGACTATGTAGTGTTTGGAAGATCCTCACAATCCTCATTTAATTCAGAAGAAACTTGATGATTTGGGATAAATCACAAGTTTAGGGGAGGATTGTTGGGAATTAAATGTTCTGAAGATTTGAAGAATACACTAACAGTACAAACTGCTAGTGTAGGAATGAAGACTGCTGAGATATAACTAATAGTACAAACTGCTAGGTTAGTATTGTTAGTATATCAGAAGGTACTGTTGTTAAGATAAACGTTTGTATTAAGGATAAGTATGGAAAGGATTTTGTGTATATCTTATTTAGTTAGAATTATACGGTGAATACTTACCTTGTAAAGGACTCCTTAAGTCTATAAAAGGAGATCCTAGGTTAGATGAATATATGAATATTAGTCATAGTTTTTGTTAAGGATTCAAGGTCCTGTAACCCTAGTGATAGCTAAGATCACTCGTATTATTTCAGTAATAATATTGAATCGTTTGGTGTTAACTTTCTTTGTTCATTGTCCAATACAAAGTATTACTGTTCCATTAATCAAACCAACATTCTTCTAAGTGTGATTAAGTAGATTCCGCATACTTAACTGCATTCACTCAAAGTATCTCATACACGTAATAAAGGAGTAACATCCTAAGTGTATTATAATCCTCTCAGAAACCGTAGGTAAAGAGAAGGGTTAACCCGCCATGGCTGCAAATCCAATAATTTGCCCCGCCAAGATCCGGATTACCTCAACTGTAAATTTGCCTAGAAGCATATCCATGATGGTTGCAAACACCAATCAGAATGCAGTTATTGGTTCGAAAAACAACATCACCGTAAATATCAATTAGGTTACAGCCAGCCCAAAAAGTCTGCTTTATAAGCAACGAAAGTAAACAGAAGGGAAAACCCGGCATGGCTGCAACTCCAATAATTTGCCGCGCCAAGATGCGGGTTACCTCAACTGTAACTTTGCTTAGAAGCGCATCCACCATGGTTGCAAACACAAATCCAGAATGTGTTGCCCTCCCATTATGCGAAGCGATACCTACACCAAATAAGCCTCATAAATAAGCTGAGGCAAATAATCACAATAATCAAACAAACACACACAACCAAAATAATCAAACAACCCCTAACTTTACAAAAAAAACCTAAATTAAACCCAAACCCAAACCCTAATTCGTATGAACTATTTAACAAAAACTGAGCTAGCTTAAATCAGCTACAACTCTGGTATCACATACACAAACATAAATTCCAACATAAATACATTTAACTTTAACCTAATCCTATTAAAAAAAAAAAAAATCGATTGACAAAATCAACAAAATTAAAACCCAAAAAAAAACTTATCAAAGCTACTGTAATGGATCTTCTTCGGATTTCAGAGATGAACATGTATGAGCTAAAAAGCTTCAAGAAGATAAATTATACAATATAACATTTATCAGGATCCTCCCCCACCCATTACTGTAGCAAAGCCACTGTAGCGCTACAGTGTAAAGCACTCACACCACACAGTGAAATGTACAGTACTAACGGTCGTTAATTACTTAACGGTCGTTAAGTAACGACCGTTATCTTTAACATTTAAAAAAAATCCATACGCACTTGGTCCTTCATCTCAGAGGTTCGTTGCAAATTTAGTCCTTACATAATTTACATAATTGGTCCTTCATGTTATACATCCATTGCAAAGTCAGTCCTTGATCACTAACTTCACGTTTAGTAACTAACGACCGTTATCTTTAACATTAAAAAAAAATCCATACGCACTTGGTCCTTCATCTCAGAGGTTCATTGCAAATTTGGTCCTCACATAATTTACATAATTGGTCCTTCATGTTATACATCCGTTGCAAAGTCAGTCATTGATCACTAACTTCGCAGCGAAATGCTAACGTTAGGAAAATTTTAGCAAAATATTTAAAAAAAAATACAAAAATTGTTCTTGGGGTTATTGATCCGTTACAGAGTTACTCCCTTGAGCCTCGCGACAAAGCGCAACAAAAATCAATAATTTTGTATTCGAACACTCCCGCCACAACGCGCGGTGGAAATCCTAGTGGCTAATTAAAACCAAAAAAACATAACCAAATAACAACATGTGGCTCTAAAAAAGGGTATTCTTGTACAACTTCACAAATGGCACTGATAGAACTACAAACCACAATAAAATAATCCATTCATGTAGATTTCACTGTGCACCCTCTCACAAAACACTATAGATGCGTCGGTTTTGGGTCGGGTAATTTTCAATCGGTCGGACTTTTTCTTGTGTTGGATTATAGTTGGAGCATGAAACGTTTGAGAGAGAGTGAGAGACAGCGTTTAGGAGTCGGACGGGTCCCAAATTAGTTTTTTCGGGTGTGGGCCTGGCTAAATGAAAACGGGCTTCAAAGTTTGGAATAAAGGCGACGGCTTTTGTTCTTTCTTTATAATTTGGTACAACCTTAGGGACGAACTGTGTAATTACTCCTAAAATTAACACCATCACCTCATCCACCCTCCTCCTTCTTCATCTACATTCACCACCACCAATCATTACAACCACCCACCACCATTATAACCATCCATCACCACTCACCACCATTATTAAATTTTCCATTTTTCTTTTTCCTTTATACATCTTCATCTCCAACCAATCACCACCAACGACCATCTTTCTCCATTAATCTTCTAAAAACCACAAACAACTTAAAATCAAACCACAAGTTCTAAAACAACATGCCCGCATCATAAATCTATATCATCAATCTGCACAATGTCCACTTATTTTATACAAAAATCAAAACCCTCAATTTGTTTTAAAACATCACTTCATCATCCTACACAGATCATATCCATTGTCAAAAACACAGTAACTAAGGTTTCATTTCGTAAAAAAGAAACGTCTCGTCATTTCATCGTAAAGTTTGAACTTTCAATTACCAACAAAACAGATAGTGGATTATGTACCACATTTAGGGCTGTAAACGAACTGAACGTTCAGTGAACATTTCATGAACCATTCGGTAAAAAGTTCGTTTATGTTCGTTTATTTATTAAATGAATGAACATGAACAATATTTTATGTTCGTTTAGTTTAATGAATGAACATGAACAAAAGTCGCGTCCGTTCATTTATGTTCGTGAACGTCCGATTATGCGTTCGTTAACATTCGTTTATGTTTATTTATTTATTTATGCTCGTATATCATATCTTTTAATTGTATAATTTTAAAATTGGTTTGTTTAAACAAAACAACACTTATAAAACAAAATATTGTGCATAATTTAATAAAGTTTATGTTGCATAATTTAATAAAGTTTATGTTTGTTTGTCTATTTTCATTTATGTTTGATCGTTTATATTCGTTTAGTGTTTGTTTATTGTCTTAATGAACGAACATGAACAACTCATTTTCTTAATAAACGAACATGAACAAGAAAATTCGTTCGTTTAAGCGTTCGTGTCCGTTTATTTATCCGGTTAAAATTAAATGAACAAACATGAACAAGGCTCCGTTCGTGATCGTCCGGTTTGTTTACAGCCCTAACCAAATCCATTGATTAAACACTTTTGTACTTACTAGATTATATTTTTTATTTTAGGTTTTATAGATGCATTCGAAGAAATTACGGAAGAAAAGTTGAGGAAATGATGTGAAACGAAGTAAAAGATATCAAATGAAGATCAAAGGCGAAATGGATTGAGGAAATCAAGTCCATTGTTGGTTCTAGATGAAGGAATACTAATGAAATGGTGATTGAGAGTTATAATTTGATAAATAATGGCTCGTGAAAGAATCAAACAATAAAACAAAGCACGAATTAAAAACCCATGTTAATGTGACGTGTGATAAAGTTGTTGTGGTGTTTTAGCCATAAGTTCCTCAAATAAACTCCTTTTTAAGTGATTCACAAATCCACTTAACGAGAAAACAAAGATGTTTTGATCTAAGAGTGAAAACCGAAGAAAAAGGAGAAATATAACATTTTTCAAGAATCCGAAAGGTTTGACCTTGCTAGTCAACCTTGCGATATTTCAAAAATTAGAAAGGCTTTACATTGCTAGTCAAATCTTGCGGATTTCATGAGTATAATAGCTTTTTGGGTAAAAATTGAATATTTGAAAAGATTTTTTTTTAAATTGTTTATTTTTCTTACTATCTCTATATATAATGATGGGCTAAAAGGAAATACAATATGTTTAACCAAATTCAATTGGGTGAAAAAAATTTATGTAAAGCCCTAACTGGGGATCATGTAATTAAAAATCACAATAAACGTTTGTACGTATATCGTGTTATACCTGCCTTATGACAATATCGCCTTATGAGAGTACATGTAGAAGAAATCACGTACATCCACGTGGAATAAGATCGCAGGGTAGGTGCAGCGCGTGTAATGTACCTATGAGCACCTAAGTTTTTCTCTTGTTTCGTTGACCTATATGCTAGTTGTCATTGAATTTATTACATATATAGATTAATATATTATTATTTTAACTAAAATAGATAATCTGTTATTTTTTTGTATAAATATTCGATGTATTTTTTACTCTCATCATATATTTGTGGCTAGGGTTTCAAGAAAACAAACATTCGCCGCAGTCGCAGCCCTAGCCCTGCAACACAATCATTCTAATTCGATCTATTTCAATGGTAAGAGATTTCGATCTTCATCGTACATTTTTCGTATCACAAACGTTACATTTACTTAACTTATATAGTTTGATGCATTGATTATCAGACAAAATAATATGAATTGAGATATAAATCGGTATTCCATACACGGATTGTGATGATCATTATCGATTTTGCTATAGATCTATTGTGTGATATTTTTAATTTATTAAAACGCTGAAAAATCGATCAATTTTACCACACAAAATATGTAGATCTATCTAAGATCTTTACCACATCGGTAAGCAGGATAAAAACATTACAACATGGTATTTCAAGTTTTACTTTCATGTTTTTTGTTAATTCATAGTGCTTAATATGAATTTGCTAAGCTAAGTTCTTACAATCATTATTACTTTTAGATTGATTTTGATCTCACAACCAAAACGTGTATAGAAAAAAATTATTTTTTTGTAAGATTATGAAATGCAACTCGATAGTGTGCTCTAGCAGATCTATCGATAGTGGGCCATTTTTAGCCTTTTTATTTCTAGGATGGCCCATTTTAAGTGGCTCTATTGACCCTAATCAAAATAACTTTGACCCAACTACATTTGATGGTATTTGTTAGTTTTTCGGGAATTATTTTTATTTTTATCTTACAGGGTAAAAAGGGGAAGTCAAGAAAACAATTAATTATGGTCAAAGTGCAACAACCAAGACTTTCTGTGGCTATTAATCTCCGCTATGAGGTATCATTTTCTTTTTACCGTTTTCAAAAGTTATAAATATATTTGTTTGTCATTAGTTATTTTTTTGAACAAATTTATCATTAGTTATTTACTGAAATAGAAATATTTATTACATATATTACTAAACCCGCTATTTTTACTTTAGTGTTTATATTGGGCCTAAAGATAGGCCATTTTTATGCTTCTAGTTAGGGGTGAGCAAAAACCGAACCGCAAACCGCAAAACCGCAAAAACCACAAAAAACCGCCCCACAAAAACCGCAAAACCGCAAAAACCACAAAAAACCGCCCCACAAAAAACCGAACCGCATTTTGCGGTGCGGTTTCGGTTTTCACCGAAAAACCGCACCGCAAAAACCGCACCGCACCAATCTACAATTTATAATTTTTTAAATATATATATTTTTTAATTTTTTAGAATAACACACTAAAATAACACACTAAAATTTATATTTTTTATTTTTTTGATATATTTTTTTAATATATTTTTTTATTTTTTAGAATAACACACTAAAACCGCACAAAAAACCACATAAACCCGCAAAACCGCACCAAAAACTGCACCAAAAATAAAAAAATATATCTTGCGGTGCGGGGCGGTTTTGACCCAAAAACCAACCCGAAACCGCACAAAACCGCAAAACCGAAACCGCAAAAAACCGCGCGGTGCGGATCCTCAATTTTTTAAAAACCGCATTTTGCGGAGCGGGGCGGTTTTGGCCAAAAACCGCACCGAACCGCCCCATGCTCACCCCTACTTCTAGTATATGGACCAAACATGTTTGGGTATGTTTGTTTCATTAAGATGTTTTAGGTCTGAATATGACTACTACATCTTATCAGTAAGAGGTGGCTAGAATCTGAAAGAAATAATGTTGTTTGTTTTTTTATAATTGTCCGAATGATTTTAAGTACTCGTTTCTGCAATTTATTTAAGTAACTTATGTAAATATGAAACAAGATTTTTTATCATAAATATAACATAGTTAATAAACCATCAAATATTATTAACATGAGTATTCAATCTCTTATCGAGTAAGAGGCAGTAAGACAAGTCCCCCACCTCTTACTGAGTAAGATGTTATATGTCTAACTATGTCTGACTCAAAAGAAAAAAACAAACAAGCAAAACGTCTGACCACCTCTTACTGTTAAGAGTAAGAGGGCTAGTAATATATATATATATATATATATATATATATATATATATATATATATATATATTTTAAACAAACACACCTTTACTCCCTCCGTCCCAAAATTATTGTCCCCTGACAAAAAACACGCAGTTTAAGAAAATATAATTATTATTGCATTATCTCTCTTACTTTTTTTACAAAATTATAGTATTACCCTTACGCAATTAATTAAATCTTTGAATGATATTTGTAATTTTTAGTATCATTAGGTGCAATATGGTAAACTTGCTACATTCTTCATAACTATATTTGAAAAGGGACAATAATTTTAAGACAACCAAAAATGGAAAGAGTGACTATTAATTTGGGACGGAGGGAGTATAACAAATTACCAAGAACTTACTTTCACACGCATTAGGTGAAGGGGTATTCTATTAAAGTTTAAGGGCTATTTAGTACACAATCCTTTTTTTCTTTTTCTTTTTTATTTATTTATAAACAGTTCATTTGTAACTCAAAAGGGTGATGAATGATTAAAAATTACTCTGTTTTGCAAGAATTATTGTCCCCTATTGATTTTTTCGATCTTTCTTTCTCAACTTTGACTATAAATATTTTTGTTTGTGTTATACAATACTTAATGAAAATTATACTAATGAAAAATACATTTAAAACTCAATCCGTTCATATATTTTGTATCAAAGTATTATGTAATATAAACAAAAATACTTAAAATCAAAGTTTAAAAGTAAAAACAAAAAAGTCAATAAAGGACAATAATTTTGGGACGGAGGGAGTAAAAATTACTCTATTTTGCAAGAATTGTACCTCATGACCTCATCACATGATGAGCTATGACTAACAATACTCAAAATGTGTTTTTTCAATAGACCATACCCTTAATGTTTATAGGGTAATAATGAGCTTATTTATTTCGTATATAAAAGGATAACTAAGTAACCATGTCTTCCAATGAGGTGGTAAAAAACCCAATAGTGTATAATTTTAATCCATGCCTAAAATATACAAAGTTGCATCATCATTAACTATATTTGTAGGAGACCTCTTTAGAGAAAGTAATGACAAGTTCAATGTAACATGTTATAGCATTATTTTAATATTCTTGTAATGAATGTTTTATTAAAATGAAATTTCTTTTATAACCATTTTTACAAATTTGTGAATAACCTATATCTAAAAAAATATAATCAGCTTATTTGTTTTACATTCAATTGAAACATGGTATAAATAAGTACCAAAATTTCATACAGATTCATATGATTTTTTAAAGTATTATTCAATTTATATAAAAAACATTTTTTATAACGGGATTTGTTGATTTAACTGTTTTTTAGTATATAAATGAAAATTGTACGATACACAGATAAAATCATAAAGACCGTTTATCGTCCAAATGAGGCTCCCTGCTTTATGTTATCAAAATTATAAAATTGTTTAGCTTGCTTATTGTTTTATGTTTTCCCAAAAATATCTTAAAAATGGATTATTTTGTAGTGCCTTAAAAGGTTTAATCTAAAAAACAAGTACTCGTATTGTAATTTAGTCACAAAATGCATGCTTTCTTTTTGAGTTTTTCATGAGTTGTTATATTTACTATATTTAGCTTTGATGATAAGCTCGTATTAATTACATTAAAATATTAATGATAAGTTTGTATTTATTAAAGTTTTAGTATTAATTGTGGCTCCATAGCTTTAAATCAAACTCCAAAAAACTACTTTAATATTGTATATTTATTGTATTCTGGTATAATAAATGATAAATGAGTATTCTAATAATTGAGTATTTTTATATTACCTAATACACTTTTTAATCTCGTGCACGCGCGAAGTTTTGACATAAATTTTACTTAATATATCTTGACATATGTCACAATATATCTAAATTTTGATTATTTTTGCATACAAATTGTACATTATTCATTTTAATAGTAAAACTAGTTAAAAATATAAATTTCTATCTTATAAGTTTATATCTTGACATAGTAAAGCATGTTCGGGTGCATACACGGAGTTGTTAAATAAGATTTTTCTATAACATTATGTAAAATCTTTAATACTTATATAGTTTTAATATGTGCATGCATGAATTTTCACATGAAATTTTCATTGTGTATTAATATCAATTAATATCATGTATATTTTTTGTTAAACGAATGATTTAACTTTATTTAATTGACATGATTTTGAAGTTGATGTTATTTATATTTAACTATTGATATCTTGTTAAATATATTAAGGGTGCTTAACGTCACGTAATGATCCTTATTTTTATTAATTTATTTATTTTTTCAGATTTTTTTTTTTTTTTTTTTTTTTTTTTTTTTATTATCAGATATTTTTTTCCAATCTTATGTATGTATTTTTACCTCATAGTAACCCATGCGGCCATGCCTACATTTTGATATTATATTTTGTTTAATGATATTTTTTTGTTGTATTTAATCTTTAAACTCGTGTACGCGCGGGTAACTAATAAAGGGGTATAACATTAGTCGTTATTACATGTGGATAGTAAAAAAGGAAAAATACTTTTTCAGACATCTTTATTTAATATGAGGAATAACATGAGTTGTTCGTATATTTATAATCTCATGTACTCATTTACTTAGCACAATAACTCGTACTTTTATTTATATATTTATAATTTTTTGCATACACATTAATTATATGTAATAATAATAATATATGTAAATAACAACAACATATATGTTGTTTTTTTATATATATAAAAGTATAGAGGAATTATTAAATTATGAACTTATTAAACAAATAAAAAGTAATAAGTTTACTTAAGTATATACTATAATTTATTTAAAGTTTTAAAACTAAAGTTTTATTAATTACTTTTTTTTGTTTTTTATTTTTTTTACAAAATTAAAATATATATTTTTATACGTATTTTATTTATTTTTTTATTTTTTTCTGAATGAAATTTAAATTGTTTAACCAAAATGATGCACTCCTATTGTTACAATTGAATTTCTAAGTACATATTTTTTATTTTTAAAATCTTATTATATGAATTCTCTACATATTTTTTTAAATCTCTTATTATATACTCCGTAAGAGATAAGAGATACCCTCCATGGCCAACTATTAAAGATTTAAAGACAAGCGAATTTGATAAATTTATCGAATATAAAAATCTCTTGAGTCAAAATTTCAAGTTCATATTAGTCCAATGACCATTGACCAATTTTCTATAGATAAACTACTATTTACGGAATAGATGTATACCTTTTTGGTATATTAGCTATTTTTAGTTGTTTATTAGCTGTCATAAAATAACTTTAAAATGTTAAAATTATCTGTTAAATATTATTACATATTAACACAATTTGTTTTAATGTAACTTTAACAACATTTCTTTTTTATATGTGTAATAACTATTGTATATTCAATGTAAGTGTTTAACTTCATTGAACATTAAAATTATGTACAATCATATAATGTAATTTATGAAAGTTATTTTTTTGACATGATAAGTACATTTCACCATACCAATAATCTTGTACTAATATCCAGTGCATACAACTAGTGAAAATATAGTTAAATACATTTACTGATTATTAAAACAACTAGTTTAAACAATTACTATATGAATCGAGACAAAAGTTATAGGTGATTCCGGGATTCCTTATAAACTTCATAATTCCATATTTACCCAAATAACAATTTTTAAATGCATGAGCATAATGATTTTAAAGCATTTGTTAAGAAAATATGATATTATAATGTTTGTTTTGGGTATATATAGAATTGCTTTTTTTTGAAACTAGCCAATGCGTATAGTGATTTAATATCACTTACTTTTTTTTTTTTTTTTTTTTTTTTTTTTTTTTAATTTGAATATTTTGAAGAAAAAGGTAGGCTTACTTTAATACACCACAACTTTTATCGACTCACATGATGTACCTAAAAATAGCCATGGATTGCAGTGTTCAAACTTACTAATAACACGCTAAATAACATGTGTAGTGGTGTGTAAGAGAGAGTGGGGCGTTTTTGCCATGTGGCAGTGTGGGCCATACTGGGGCTTGGTAGAAAAAGTGGTGTAGTGGTAGTAGGGGCGTTTTGCGCCATGTGACACCCTTTTTATTATTAAATCTGCATAGCTTCAGTTTCCTTTTCTTACACAACCAAAGAACTAGCCAATAGAAGAGAGGGGCTCGGGCGTTTTAAACATCACGCCCTCGAGATTTTTTTTGGACCACGCCCATCAGTTTTTGCAAATGGGGCGTTATTGGGCGTGTTTGTGGGAAAAAAATGGAGAAGCACGCTCCACTACGTATGGTCTAATAACACGCTAAACAACATGTGATAGAGTGTAATAAATATATTTAAAAAATTCTAATATCACATGTTAGGTTTTGTTTAAACAATGTCTAGCAATGCTTAAAACACATTAAATAATATGTTATATTCATATTTAAAGTAATTATACATTTAATGCACAATAAATGAACATACAAATTTATTTAAATATATGTCATTTTTATTTAACATAATCCATTTTTTTTTTCATATTAATTATTGCTTTCAGCATTGCCTAGTGAGCATTGTTTAGCAAATTCCATGTATGTTTATAGCATTTCCTAAATTTAATATCTCTTTAGAAAAAGTGATAATGGATTACTTATATTTCATTTATCATATTATGATTTTTTTTAGAATGACAGTGTTAACTATCTCACAATATTTATATCATAAATCTATCTCACATGTTATAAGTATGACTTGAACGCACAACCATTTAGTTAAGAGTTATCACACAAATGAGATACTATTAGGACACAAGCCTTTTGATGATCATTTATCAACGATTAATGAATATTTTAATTTCAATATTGTATTATTTAAATCTTAATTTCTTTTTCTTTCTACTTTTTATATTTACACACAGAAAAATAATAGCTAGTTTAATGCCTTTACTTTTTTTTAACAGCGTGAGAAAATAAATAAAAAAGAACGCTTCTACAACAGAAAAAAAATGATATGATTACAGCAAATGATTTTATGTCAAGTTAGATACATTTTAAGCTAATTATCTGTTAAATCGTACTATTTCATTATCACTGCTTTGCGCGGATACCATGCTCGTAATGTTATTATATTGTTATTATCATAATACACATTTATACATCCATTAAATTGAACTTTATGAAAAAGAAAACAAAAAAGTTAGAAAATTTGTCACTTTTCACTTAAACCCTGCTGAAAATGGTTCCCCATAATCCCCTATAAATTGCTCAAAAACCCCCTTCTCATTTTCATCACAAACACAACCACCAAATCTTCTTCTTTGATTTTTTTATCCCCCATTTTTTATAAAAAATTGTTAACGTTATTCATTAATCTTCAAAACCCTTTATAGTTTTGTTGATTTATTTAAGTTTTTCATATCAAAAGTTGAACTTTATTGGTAACTAATTGGTGGGTATGTTTCTTGATTCACTTCATTTTCATATTTTTAATGTTTTATTATTGCAAATTAATTGGGTTTTGATTTTTAGTTGTTTAATGTAGTTGTTGTGCGTGGTTTAAGGTTATGTCCCCGCCAATCGTTTGTTAATGAATGGATTTTTAATTTTTTCGTGTTTTTCGATTTGTTTCAGGATACTTTTAATGCTAAGTTATCAGGCAACGAGTTGAAAAAAGGTATGAATGAATGCTTATTTTCATGAATTTTTTTTTTGGGTCATTTTATGAAGTAATGTGGATGATAAGATGATGACATTATTGATTTTATTGCTTTTATGAGGGTGTTTGGCTAAGGTTATTGGCTTATTGTACCATTCCGTCTCAAATTATATGTCTGCTTTCAAATTGCACATAGTTTAAGAAAAGTGGGGCCATTATACTCTGCACGAATAAAATTTCGTATTCACCTTTGAAAATCATTTTGATCGGTTGAGATTTAAAAGTGGATAGTTATTTTGGGATAAAACAAAATAAAAAGTTGGACATATAATTTGGGACGGAGGGAGTATTAGAATACGTTAAGCTTATTCATACATTTATTGAAATGTCCGTAAAAGCTTATTCGGATAGCAAGAAGGGGATTTAGCAAAAAGCTCTTTAGAACTGGCTTTTTGCTAAAGCTATAAGATTAGCCAAACACCCCCTTTATGTGTATATGTGAGTGAAGCAACAGGGATGCTAGCTATAAGACTATAAATAGTTTAACCGTTTTGTTTAAGAGATGGAACAAACATATGGGCCCGCTGAGTTTTAAGCTAGACTCGTATAGTTAAACAAGCGTGGCTTGTCTTGCCCTCAACCTAAAATGAAAGTTTTGACCCATTTTTTATTAACGGATGTTTGGGTTATGTTTTATCGTCAACTTTTCAAATAAAAAGAATTTGCTGAAAAGGGGATGGGGCAAATGGGTTGAAACTTTAAAGTGTCCGAAACAACATTCTAAATCGCTAAATTAAAATTTTAAAACATTTAGCTTATTTGTATAATCAAAGTGTTTATGTAAGTATATGTAATTCCTTAACCGTTTTTTTTGGAAGGCTTTAGTGCAATAACTAGTTATATCTAAATGACAGAAAGTGTTTGGGGGTATGTTTCTACTAGTTATAAGCTTATAACCAATAACTTTTGGCTCTAAGGACGACATTTTAGGTTAAGCTCATTTGTACATTTTATCTTCATTCTGCATTATGTAGGCCCCGTCTTTATATCTAACAAATGTTTCTTACATGAACTATTTACAGAACAATACATGGCTGAAATGAAGACTAACCTCGATTTACCTAAGGAGGATATGGAGTCATTGGCTCATGATTCCGATTGGGACAGTACAACTGTGTCTGATCTTGCTAAACTATTATCAGACGGTTTACACACATGTCTTGATACTGCCATAAAGCAAATTGTTGCAAACGGGTACAGTAAAGAAGTGGCTGAACAGACAGTGTTAAAGTGTGGTCCCTTTTATAGTGTCAAAGACATGGTATCGTCGATCAGAGATTGTGCTTTAGATTATCTGAAAAAGGAAACACGTAATGATGCAACATGGTATAAGTTTGACGATTTAAATAGTTTGGTGAAGTTTATGATGTTGGAAATGGTCACTATGCTTAGACACATTAAACCGTCTTTATCTGTTCGTGAAGCTATGTGGACGTTGTTGATATGTGATTTAAATATAATTGATGCAAGCCAAGCCGATTTAGACCCACAAAAGTTTTCAATAGGTGGGCTTAAATCTGGTCAAGTAGTGGGCCCGTCTGCTGAACCTGAATCCGTACCCGAACCCAAAACCGAACCTGAACCAAAAACAGTACCCGAACCCGAATCAAAATCGGCTGGGAAAAAAGTTGACGAAAAATGCCAATGCTGTACAAAATGTTGCACGGGGCACAAAAAGTCCTTTCGATTCGAAAGGACTAATTCAGGACGGATGTCTAAACGGGCCCTAAAAGCAAACCTTACTAGTTGGAAAAAGTTAAATTTGTCTATTGAAAAAGTACAATCAGCATGCGAATCGTCGTCTTCTGTAAATAATAAAAACCCTTTGCCTTTGAAAGAAACGAATTCTGAACCGGTCTCGCAAGAGCCTCTTAAAACAGCTGAATACTATTTATCGGGTATCCCTTTTGATGAAGCGAAAGGCGAGCATGTGGCTCAAGACGATAAAGATGAAATGATTTTGGCTGCAGTTAGTCAACTTCAATCCTTGCAGAAAGAGCTTAAAGACTGGGATGATTGGGCAAATGTGAAGGTTATGCAGGTAGCTAAAAGGCTTACTTATGATCGACCTGAGTTAACTAAATTAAAAGCAGAAAAGGCAGAAGATGAGAAACTTATGAAGAAGCTATCTGAAACGACTGCTGCACTGAATACTTCCACTAGCCAACTTAAGCTGTCTAGTCAAAGTCTTGTCAGACTCGAGCATGAAAATTCAATTCTGAAACAGGACAGGGAAAAAGCCGAAAATAGAAGCTTAACAGAAGCTCAGAGTTTAAAGGAAGCTCTACAAAAAGAGCAGGAAGCAATGAGGAAGTGTGAATCTTTTGGGCCGGAAAAGATTGAATTGGAAGAAGAGCTTAGATCATTGAAACGAGAAGTGGGGCCAAAGAAACGTGATCTAGAGAAGGCTAAAGGTCTACTTACAGAAACAGAGGTATCTTTTTGACTTGCTTACAAAATTGTGTTTTATCTTGATTTTGTTGATGAATTGGATTTTTTACTAGTGCATATGAAAATATTTCAGATTCGATTAGCAAAGGAGAAAAACGAGACTGCAAAATTTCGTGACCAAGCTGAATTGATAAGGTCTGAACAAGAGCATCTTGAAGCATTGGCAAAGGCAGAGGAGCAGATAACTGCAGAGAAGGCCGAAAATGAGCTGAAGGAATATGAAAGCGAAATTGAGAGGATTCAGCGTGAGATCGATGCGATTAAGTCAGAGGCTGAAACTAAGAAAATAGCAGCAATGCGAAAAGAGATGAGCTGGCAGCCTGCTGAACGGACTTCTTCACAGTCAGAGGTCAAACATGTAACCAAGAGTAACAAGAAGGATAGAGAATGTGTGATGTGTTTGACTGAAGAGATGACTGTGGTTTTTGTTCCATGTGGGCATCAAGTTCTCTGTGCAGAATGTAATGTGCTACATGAGAAGAACGGGATGAAGGACTGCCCGTCTTGCAGGACTCAGATCCAGAAGAGGATCACTGCTCGTTTTGCTAAATCTTTAAGATGAAGCAAAAACGCTAATTTTGTTTTTTTTTTTTTTTTTTTTTTTTTTTTGGGTGTTGTTTTTTTTCATTTTAGGAGAAAAATTGTATATCTTAGTTTTTGTTTCTCTACATAGAATAACGGGTTTTAGGGATTTGGGGGTTAAAGAAAAAGATAGAA